>BTHU01000014.1:95647496-95769996 GCA_036184795.1 Tokudaia tokunoshimensis
GTTTGAGCGTCCAGTGCAGACTAATAAGTGTCCTTCCCTGTCAATCACAGTGTCTTTGTTGACGGATTTTCAAGTGGACAGAATACACAGTTCCTCCAGTTTTTGTTGTCAAGGACCAGCTTGCCACCACTGGTGTTACACAAAATGACATTCAGACATAATGCTTAATTTGAAGGATAAACTTTTGTAAAATACACATACAGTCAAAATCATATAAAATACTCACATATTGTTTTTTCTCACATATACTTAATGTACTTTCAGACTTTTCTGGAGGAATTTCTGACAGTAAAAATAAGCAACTTAATAGGGAAAATCATATTCAATTCATTTTATCAGTCTTACTGTCATCCATGCAATGAACCAATTCCATAGCTTCTGGGGACTCAGCACTAGATATCCTAGAGTCAAAAGGCTCACAACCTAAAGTAGGAGTAGGAAGTTTTGATCTAAAGGCCAACCCCTGCTCATTACATGCATTGATAAATAAAGTTTTACTGAAACAATCTTGTTCATTTGGTTATGTTTGTTTTAGGCTGGATTCCCTGCTGCAACGGAAGAGTTACATGCTTGCCCAGAGAACCTATGGCTGGCAGAGCCCAAAATGTTTGCTCTGTAGTCCTTTACCCAAAGTGCTTTTCATGGCTGCTGGATGACTAGTTCCGGCCTTAACTGCCTTACTTATAGGCTTTTGTTGTAGTTTTGTTTTTCCCTTAGAAAATTTTTGTTGTTTTCCTCTCATGGCTACAATTACTTCTCCTACAGCAAAGACTCTGTAATATCCACTCCTCACCATACACTCAACCTATGAAAGCAATTGCACTCTTAATCTATTTTATACACTTTCCTTTTGTCTAGGTCACAATAAACAGGGATCCATGAGAAACAAAAAGTGTGATTACTTAGCTTTGAAGTGTATATGGGACACTTGAATATTGTCATAATAATATCCTGCTTTACTTTGGAAGCTCTCAAGTTCTTTGATATAGTTAATTTCTTTAATATTTCAGGGAAATTTAAACTGAGCTATTGTTATTATTACCAGCCAGTTGTGAAAGCAGATACACAGGACTGAGGCATCACATGAGTTGCTGAGTAAATGTGGATGAAGTGGCCTTGTCTGGAAGAGGGAAGTCTGAGATCAGGCTGCCAATATGGTAGGCTCTAAGGAAGGTCATCCTCTTATTTGGAAACTTTATAATCTTCTCATTGTGTTCTCAGGTGGCAGAAAGAGAGGGAGAGAGTGTCTACCTCTATAAGCCCTTCTATAAGTGCACTAACTGCTGTCATAGGCTAGACTACACCCTCTTTAGCCTCATGACCTAATATTATCACATTGGAAGTTGGGATTTTAGCAAGGAACATACATATTCAGCCCACTATATCATACATGAGTAAGAAAGCTGGGCCCTCTTACATATCAGACTTTTCCATTAAAATTAAACAAGATTTTCATGAATTTTCTCCTCCAGGTCTTAATTTCAATTTAGCAATTTTTGACCGTCAAATGGTGCATGGTAAGAAGAGACTCCCATGTGTAGGACTATTGTTACTAGGAAGAAGGATAAAAGTATTAGTCTTTCTCCCTAGGATTTTCCAGAATAACATCTCTGCCTGTGTGCAAACCAAAGCCTCCTCTGGACTTCATTTCCTTGCTTTCTCTCCAAAGTAAGGCTATCTCTGTCCATATGTAGATGATGAAAAGATTCAGCCAAATCAGTTCTGCTTGAGTGGCACATATTTGAGTTGCCTGTTTTCTCAAACACAAACATTCTTCTTTACTGGATCCTAAAGGAAATTTACAGAAATATAGATATTTGGGAGTCTAAGAGGTTTTCATAAAGGAAATGGAAGTATGGTGCAGAAACTGAGCTGCTACAGTGCCCAAGACTCCACTCACTCACTCTGTCCTCAATGTATTTCAGCAAAACCTTAATAAACAGAATATTAAAGATTTGAAGAATTATACAAAGTATTACATTTCTAACCCTGGCATTTATTTTATTTTTATGAGGTATCAGGACCAGTTTAATAAGTATAATAAACATAAACTCTGGCATTTATAACACTATTCTCTAAATTAATACCAGATAATACTTTCTGGAAGTGCCATTTTAATAGGAACAAATGGATAAACAGATATGTCTTGGGCTTATTCTACCAAGATTTCAGGAACCCAAGTTTTGAAAGCAAATTAACAACCTGAATCAATATTCCCCCATTAGTTCCATATTCACTGTGGAGTTTTACTGGTAGACGGCAGCAAAATTTGGACCAGCCAAGGCTGACTTTGATGCACAATAGGAAAGAGTTTCTCCTGCATTGTCAGTCTTAGACTACTGTGTTGGTCTTGCTCTTCTAGATTCCTACCAGAATCACACACATGAGAATGAACAGTTGCTACTTAGCAAAAAACAGATTCATCTGTGGAAGTGAGGAGTAAAAATATGGTATATTATTAATATTTCTAATCTACCATCCTTCATCTTCTTTCATCCTATTCCCTGCCTAAGATTTACAAGATGCTGAAGACTTCAAGGAAGGTATGAGCATGGTTACCAAGGGAAATAATTCCTTCTTAGACCTCAGTGAAAGGATAAAATGGAGGTATTTCAGAACCAAAGACACTTAAGAAAAAGGATGCACATCTTAACTGTATGCTGTTTATCACCTTGCAAGTTACTTGGGTTCTGAATGTGGATGAGGTAGAAGTCTCCAATACTGTCAATGAGTGAGCCCTAATATTTAATTAAGTAATCTCATTCACAAATAAAACTGTATCATATTTGCAACTTTAATGGCTATTGAATGCCAGTGCATGTAGAATCTCCTTGTACTGATGGGGGTGGGGATAAAAACAGCTAGGAAGGATTTAAAGAACTCAGTCTTGCAGCAAAGTGGTATGATTTTGGTTAGTTGAAGTCTGAAGCAGACTGTATTTCTCAAGAAAACTACTAATAGACATTGGTGGAATGTGGCACACAGAGGACACAAATTGCAGACTCAAAAGTATGCTCTGTTTTATTCTGGATGTTGTGTAATGACAGAAGTAGAAGATGATTTTATTCCACTCAGACAACTGAGAAAAGAGCTTCTCTTCTTCAAAACAGATGGAAAGTAATGAGATCTCTTCACAGGGAGATTTTGTATAATACTGCCTTATTTAAGAAATTAAAAGTAGGTGGAAAAATGTCCAATCCTGATGCAAGGATGAAGCAATAGCTAGTTATTAAGTACAAATATGCAGTCTGTAATCTGTAGATTAACAAACACTGTCATGATAGACAAGGTCAGAAGATGAGGGCCTAGATTCCCACCTCCCCAGTGTACTGCACAAACACCTAGGTATTGCTAGGAAGGGAGGATTTAGATGTAACTAAAGCCTAAATCAGGTGAACTTCAAACGTAGAGATGTTATGGAACAAAGATCTTGAAAAGCAAACTGGTTTCTCTGTCTGTTTAATATTTTGTTTGTTTGCTTGCTTGTTTTTTATTACATGTTTTGCTTATTTACATTTCAAATGCTATCCCCTTTCCTCATATTCCCTTCGAAAATCCCCTATTCCATCCCCCACCCCTCCCTGCTCACCAACCCACACACTCCTGCTTCCCTGTCCTGGTATTCCCCTACACTGGGGCACTGAACCTTCACAGGACCAAGGGACTCTCCTCTCATTGATGTCCAATAAGGCCATCCTCTGCTACATATGCGGCTGGAGCCATGGGTCCCTTCATGTGTACTCATAGATGGTGGTTTAGTCCCTGAGAGCTCTGGGGGGTACTGGTTGGTTCATATTGTTGTTCCTCCTATGGGGCTGCAAAACCCTTCAGCTCCTTGGGTCCTTTCTCTAGCTCCTCCACTGAGGACTGTGTGCTCAGCCCATTGGTTGGCTGTGAGCATCCACTGCTGTATTTGTCAGGCACTGGCAAAGTGTCTCAGGAGACAGCTATATGAGGGTCCTGTCAGCTAGCACTTGTTGGCATCTACAATAGTGTCTGGGTTTGGTAACTTCATAGGGGATGAATCCCCAGGTGGGGCAGTCTCTGACTGGCCTTTCCTTCACTTCTGATCCACACTTTTTCTCTGTATTTCCTCCCATAGGTATTTTGTTCCCCCTTCTAAGAAGGACTGAAGTAGCTACACTTTGGTGTTCCTTCTTCTTGAGCTTCATGTGGTCTGTGAATTGTATGTTGGGTATTCCAAGCTTCTCAGCTAATATTCATTTTTCAGTAAGTACATACCATGTGTGATCTTTTGTGATTGAGTTACCTCTCTCAGGATGATATTTTCTAGTTCCATCCATTTGCCTAAGAATTTCATGAATTCATTGTTTTTAATAGCTGAGTAGTACTCCATTGTGTAAATGTACCACATTTTCTGAATCTATTTCTCTGTTGAGGGACATCTGGGTTATTTTCAGCTTCTGGCTATTATAAATGAGGCTGCTATGAACATAGTGGAGCATATATCCTTATTAAATGCTGGAGCATCTTCTGGGTATATACATAGGAGTGGTATAATTTGGTCCTCATGTAGTCTAATTTTCTGAGGAACTGCCAAACAGATTTCCAGAGTGGTTGTACCAGCTGGTAATCCCACCAGCAAAGAATTAGTATTTCTCTTTCTCCACATCCCCAAAAGCATCTGCTATCACCTGAGTTTTTGGACTATTAGGACTAGTGTGAGGTGGAATTTTAGGGTTGTTTTGATTTTGCATTTCCCTGATGATTAAGGATATTGAATATTTCTTTAGGTGTTTCTCAGACATTTGGTATTCCTCAGTTGAGAGTTCTTTGTTTAACTCTGTTTTCCATTTTTAATGGGATTATTTGTTTCACTGGAGTCTAACTGCTTGAGTATATATTGGATATAAAGTCTCTATTGGATGTAGGATTGGGAAAGATCTTTTCCCAATCTGTTGGTTGCCATTTTGTTCTGTTGACAGTATCCTTTATCTTACAGAAGCTTTGCAATTTTATGAGGTATCATTTGTCATTTCAGGATCTTAGAACATAGGCTATTGGTGTTCTGTTCAGGAAATTTTCCCCTATGCCCATGTACTCAAGGCTCTTCCCCACTTACTTTTCTATTGGTTTCATTGTATCTGGTTTTATGTGGAGGTCCTTGATCCACTTGGACTTGAGCTTAGTACAAGTAGATAAGAATGGATCAATTTGCATTCTTCTATGTGCTAACCACTAGTTGAACAAGCACCATTTGTTGAAAATAATGTCTTTTTTCCACTGGATGGTTTTAGATCCATTGTCAAGATCAAGTGAACACAGTTGTGTGGATTAATTTCTGGATCTTCAATTCTATTCCATGGATCTACCTACCTGTCACTGTACCAATTCCATGCAGTTTTTATCATGATTGCTCTATAGTACAGCTTGAGGTCAGGAATTGTGATTCCACCAGAAGTTCTTTTATTGTTGAGAATAGTCTTCATTATCCTGTTTTTTTTTTGTTATTCCACATGAATTTTGAAATTGATCTTTCTAACTCAATGAAGAATTGAGTTAGAATTTTGATGGGGATTGCATTGAATCTGTAGATTGCTTTCAGTAAGATGGTCATTTTTACTATATTAATCCTGTCAATTTACAAGCATGAGAGATCTTTCCAACTTCTGATATCTTCTTTGATTTCTTTCTTCAGAGACTTGAAGTTCTTGTCATACAGATCTCTCACTTGCTTAGTTAGAGTCACACCAAGGTATTTTATATTATTTGTGACTATTGTGAAGGGTGTTGTTTTCCTAATTTCTATATCAGCCTGTTTATCCTTTGAGTAGAGGAAAGTCACTGATTTTTTTATATCCAGCCACTTAGCTGAAATTGTTTATTAGGTTTAGGAGTTCTCTGGTGGAATTTGTGGGGGTCACTTAAATATGCTATCATATCATCTGCAAATAGTGATCTTTTGACTTCTTCTTTTCCAATTTGTATCCCTTTGACCTTCTTTTGTGGCCTAATTGATCTGACTAGGATTTTGAGTACTATATTGAACAGGTAGGAAGAGAGTGGACAGCCCTGTCTAATCCCTAATTTTAGTGAGATTGTTTCAAATTTCTCTCCATTTAATTTGATGCTGACTATTGGTTTGCTGTATATTGCTTTTACTGTGTTTAGGTATGGGCCTTGAATTCCTGATCTTTCCAAGACTTATCATGAAGGGCTGGTAGACTTTGTCAAATGCTTTATCAGCATCTAATGAAATCATCATGTTGTATTTTTTCCTATGAATTTGCTTATATAGTGTTCTACTTTGATGAATGTCTCTATATTGAATCAACCCTACAACCCTGGAATGAAGCCTACTTGATCATGATGGATGAATATTTTGATGTGTTCTTGGATTCGTTTGGCAAGAATTTTATTGAGTATGTTTGCATCGCTATTCGTAAGGGTAATTGTTCTGAAGTTCTCTTTCTTTGTTGGGTCTTTGTGTGATTTAGATATCAGAGTAATTGTGGCTTCATAGAATGAATTGGATAGTGTCCCTTCTGTTTATAATTTGTGGAATAGTTTGATGAGTATTGGTATTAGGTCTTCTTAGAAGGTCTGATAGAACTGTGTGGTAAACCCATCTGGTCCTGTGCTTATTTTGGTTGGGAAACTGTTAATTTAATTATTGCTTCTATTTCTTTAGGGGTTATTGGACTGTTTAGATCATTTATATGATCCTGATTTAACTTTGGTACCTGGTATCTGTCTAGAAAATTGTCCACTTCATTCAGATTTTGAAATTTTATTGAGTATAGGCTTTTGTAGTAGGATCTGATGATTTTTCGGATTTCCTCAATTTCTGCTCTTATGTTTCCCTTTTCATTTCTGATTTTGTTGATTAGGATACAGTCTCTATGTCCTCTGGTTAGTTTGACTAAGGCTTTATCTATCTTTTTGATTTTCTCAAAGAACCTGCTACTGCTTTGGTTGATTCTTTGTATCGTCCTATTTGTTTCTACTTGGTTGATTTCAGCCCTGAGTTTGAGTATTTCCTGCTGTCTACTCCTCCTGGGTGTACTTGCTTCTTTCTGTTCTAGAGCCTTCAAATGCTGCTAGTCAAGGTGCTAGTGTATGCTCTCTCCAGTTTCTTTTGGGGGGCACTCAGAGCTATGAGTTTTCTTCTTAGCACTGCTTTCATTGCGTCCCATAATTTTGGGTATGTTGTGGTTTCATTTTCATCAAATTCTAAAAAAGTCTTTAATTTCTTTCTTTATTTCTTCTTTGACCAAGTTATCATTGAGTAGACTGTTGTTCAGCTTCCATGTGTATGTAGGCTTTCTGTTGTTTTTGTTGTTATTGAATACCAGCCTTAATCCATGGCAATCTGATAGAATGCATAAGATTATTTCAATTTTCTCATATCTGTTGAGGTCTGTTTTGTGATTTGATTATATGGCAACTTTTGGAGAAGGTACCATGATGTGCTGAGAAGAAGGTATATTCTTTTGTTTTAGGATAAAATGTTCTATAGATATCTGTTAAATCCATTTGGTTCATAACTTCTGTGAGTTTCACTGATTCTTTGTTTAGTTTCTGTTTCCATGATCTGTCTATTGATGAGAGTGGGGTGTTGAAGTCTCCCACTATTATTGTGTGAGGTGCACTGTGTGCTTTGACCTTTAGCAAAGTTTCTTTTATGAATGTGGATGCCCTTGCATTTGGAGCACAGATGTTCAGAATTGAGAGTTCTTCTTGGTAGAGTTTTCCTTTGATGTGTATGAAGTGCCCTTCCTTATCTTTTTTGATAACTTTATGTTGAAAGTCAATTTTATTAAATACTACAATGGCTATGCCAGCTTGTTTCTTGGGACCATTTGCTTGGAAAATTGTTTTCCAGCCCTTTACTCTGAGGTAGTGTTTGTCTTTGTCACTGAGGTGGGTTTCCTGTATGCAGAAAATATTTGGTCCTGTTTATGTATCCAGACTCTTAGTCTATGTCTTTTTTTTTTATTAAATATAATCTTCATTTACATTTCAAGTGGTACAGCCTTTCCCGGTTTCCCCCCTCCCCAAACCCCCCCAAACCTTCCTCCCATTCCCTGCCTCCAAGTATATGCCCCCCCACCCGACCCACTCCCACCTCCCCCCCCAATTTCCCCTTTTTGGGGCATCTATTTAGCCTTCACCTGACCAAGGACTACACCTCCCAGTAATGCCCAACAAGGCATTCCTCTGCCACATTTTTTGACTGGAACCATGTGTACCCCTTGGTTGATGGTTTAGTCCCTAGGAATCCTGGAGCATCTGGGTGGCCAACATCATTGTTCTTCCTATGGGGTTGTAAACCCCTTCAGCTCCTTCGGATCACCCTCTAACTCCTCTATTGGGGACCCCACTCCCAGACCAATGGTTGGCTGCTAGCATCTGCCTCTATATGTGTAAGGCTCTGGCCGGGCCACTCCAAACTCAACCATGGCATACTCCTTTTGGTATGCACTTCTTGTATTCCATAGTAGTGTTGGGGTTTGGTGATGGTTTATAGGGTGAATCCCTAGGTAGGGAAGTCCCTGGGTAACCTTTACTTCAGTCCCTGCTCCACACTTTGCTCCATTATTGCTTCTGTAAGTATATTGTTCCCTTTCTCAGAGGAACCCAAGCACCCCCACTTCAGTCCTCTTTCTTCTTGAGCTTCCTGTGGTCTGTGAATTGTAAAGTGTTTATTTTGAGCCTTTGGGCTAACATCCACTTATCAGTGAGTGCAAACCATGTGCATTCTATTGTGATTAGGTTACCTTGCTCAGGATGACACTTTCTAGTTCCATCCATTTGCCTAAGAATTTCATAAATTCATTGTTTTTAATAGCGGAATAGTACTCTATTGTGTATATATACCACAGTTTCTGTATCTATTCCTCAGTTGAAGGACATCTGGGTTCTTTCCAGCTTCTGGCTATTGTGAATAAGGCAGCTATGAACATAGTGGAGCATGTGTCCTTATTACATGTAGGAGTATCATCTGGATATATATCCAGGAGTGGTATAGCTGGGTCCTCAGGTAGTACTATGTCTAATTTTCTGAGGAATCGCCAAACTGATTTCCAGAGGGGTTTTATCAGCTTGCAATCCCACCAACAATGGAGAAGTGTTCCTCTTTCCCCATATCCTCTCTAGTATCTGCTGTCCCCTGAGTTTTTGATCTTAGCCATTCTGACCAGTGTGAGGTGGAATCTCAGTGTTGTTTTGATTTGCATTTCCCTGATAACTAAGGATGTTGAACATGTCTTTAGATGCTTTAGAGCCATTCCAGTTTCCTCACTTGAGAATTCCCTGTTTAGGTCTGTACCCCATTTTTAATAGGGTTATTTGACTCTCTTGAGCCTAACTTCTTGAGTTCTTTGTATACTTTGGATAATAACCCTCTGTTGAATGTAGGATTGGTAAAGATCTTTTCCCAATTTGTTGGTTGCTGTTGTTCTGTCCTACTGACCGTGTCCCCTTCATAGCCTGAGGAAGAATGGCAGGAGGCTGACTTGAGACTCTGACCAGCCACCTATCTGGTGTAATTCAAGTCAAAGGAAAAGTGACATGGATTAAATAATGATGATATAACTCAGAAGTCATTGTATCTTTAAAACATATATTTGTATTGCTCAAACTGAATGATAGTTGTATGGATTGAGTGGCAAGTGGATCCTGCAATGATCTTATCAAAACTCATGTTCAAATAAAAACAAGTTCAATTCTAATGACCCAGTTAGAGTCATTTAAAGACAAAGTATCAAGGGAACACTTACAGAAGCTTTGCAACTTCATTTGTTGATTCTTGTTCTTAGGGAAAAAGCCATTGGTGTTCTGTTCATGAACTTTTCCCCTGTGCCCATGTGTTCAAGATTCTTCCCCACTTTCTCCTCTATAAGCTTCAGTGTTTCTGGTTTTATGTGGAGGTCCTTGATCCACTTGGACTTGAGCTTTATACAAGGAGATAAGAATGGGTTGATTTGCATTTTTCTGCATGCTGACCGCCAGTTTATCCAGCACCATTTGTTAAAAATGCTGTCTTTTTTCCACTGGATGTTTTTAACTCCTTTGTCAAATATCAAGTGAACATATATGTGTGGCTTCTTTTCTGGGTCTTCAGTTCTATTCCATTGATCTTGCTGCTTGTTACCATACCAATACCAAACAGTTTTTATCACTATTGCTCTGTAGTAGAGCTTGAGGTCAGGGATGGTGATTCCCCCAGGAGATCTTTTGTTGTGGGGAATAGTTTTTGCTAGCCTGGGTTTCTTGTTATTCCAGATGAATTTGAGAATTGCTCTTTCTAGATCTATGAAGAATTGATTGGGGATTTTGATGGGAATTGCATTGAATCTGTAGATTGCTTTCGGCAAGATGGCCATTTTTACTATATTGATCCTGCCAGTCCATGAACATGGGAGGTCTTTCCATCTTCTGAGATCACATTTCTTTCTTCAGAGGCTTGAAGTTTTTTCTCATACAGATCTTTTACTTGCTTTGTTAGGGTCGTACCAAGGCATGAAATATTATTTGGGACTATTGTGAAGGGTGTCATTTCCCTAATTTCTTTCTCAGCTTGTTTATTCTTTAAGTAAAGGAGGGCTACTGATTTGCTTGAGTTAATTTTATATTCAGCCACTTTTTATCAGCTTTAGGTGTTCTCCGGTGGAATTTTTGGGGTCACTTATGTATATGAACATATCTGCAAATAGTGATATTTTGACTTCTTCTTTTCCAGCTTGTATACCTTTGACCTCTTTTTGTTGTCTGATTGCTCTCGCTAGAACTTCAAGTACTATATTGAATAGATAGACAGCCTTGTCTGGTCCCTGATTTTAGCGGGATTGCTTCAAGTTTCTCTCCATTTTATTTGATGTTGGTTACTGGTTTGCAGTATATTGCTTTTACTATGTTTAGGTATCGGCCTTGGATTCCTGCTCTCCCCAAGACTTTTATCATAAAGGGATGCTGGATTTTGTAAAAAGCTTTTTCAGCATCTGATGAAATGACCATGTGGTTTTTTTTTTTTTCTTTTTTGGTTTTTCGAGACAGGGTTTCTCTGTGAAGCCCTGGCTGTCCTGGAACTCACTTTGTAGACCAGGCTGGCCTTGAACTCAGAAATCCTCCTGCCTCTGCCTCCCAAGTGCTGGGATTAAAGGCGTGCACCACCACCGCCCGGCTGACCATGTGGGTTTTTTTTTCCCCCTTGGGTTTGTTTATATAGTGGATTATGTTGATGAATTTCTGTATATTGAACCATCCCTGCATCCCTGGGATGAAGTCTACCTGAACGTGATGAATTAAAGTTTTGATGCATTCTTGAATTCGGTTGGCCAGAATTTTGTTGAGTATTTTTGCATCGATGTTCTTGAGAGAGATTAGTCTGAAGTTCTCCTTCCTTGTTTGGTCTTTGTTTGGTTTAGGTATGAGGGTTATTGTAGCTTCATAGAATGAGTTGGGTAAAGTTCCTTGAGTTTCTATTTCATGGAGTTGTTTGAAGAGTATCTGTATTAACTCTTCTTTGAAGATCTGATAGAATTCCCTGATAAACACATCTGGCCCTGGGCTCTGTTTTGATGGGAGACTACTAACGACTGCTTCTATTTCCTCAGGACTTATGGTACTATTTAGATGGTTTATATGATCCTGTTTTAACATTGGCACCTGGTATGTATGAAGAAAGTTGTCCCTTTCATCCTGAATTTCAAACTTGGTTGAGTATAAATTCTTGTAGTAGGATCTGATGATTTTTTGAATTTCCACAATTTCTGTTGTTATGTCTTCTTTTTCATTAATGATTTTATTAATTTGGGTGGTGCTTCTTTGCCCTCTGGTTAGTCTGGCTAGGGGTTTATCTATCTTGTTGATTTTCTCAAAGAACTAGCTCCTGGTTTTGTTGATTCTTTGAATAGTTCTTTTTGTTTCTATTTGGTTGATTTCAGCCTTGAGTTTGATTATTTCCTGCCACCTGCTCCTCTTGGATGTAATTGCTTCTTTTTGTTCTAGAGCTTTCAAGTGCTCTATCAAGCTGTTAGTGTAGGCTCTCTCCATTTTCTTTTTGGAGGCACTCAGAGCTATGAATTTTCCTCTTAGCACTGCTTTCATTGTATCCCATAAGTTTTGGTATGATGTGTATTCATTGAATTCTAAAAAGTCTTTAATTTCTTTATTTCTTCTTTGACCAAACTATCATTGAGAAGAGCATTGTTCAAAGTCCACGTGGATGTGTGTTTTCCATTGTTTTTGTTTGTGTTTAAGACTAGCCTTAGGCTGTGGTGATCTGATAAGGTGCATGGAATAATTTCAATATTTCTGTATCTGTTGAGGCCTGTTTTGTGACCAATAATTGGAGAAATTTTGGAGAAGGTGCCATGAGGTGCTGAGAAGAATGTATATTCTTTTGCTTTAGGGTGGAATATTCTATAAATATCTGTTAGATCCATTTAGTCCATAACTTCAGTTAGTTTCACTGTGTCTCTGTTTAGTTTCTGTTTCCATGATTTGTCCATTGTTGAGAGTGGGGTGTTGAAGTCTCCCACTATTATTGTGTGGGGTGCAATGTGTGCTGTGAGCATTAGTAATGTGTCTTTAATGAATGTGGGTGCCCTTGCGTTGGAAGTATAGATGTTCAGAATTGAGAGCTCATCTTTGTAGACTTTTCCTTTGACCAGAATGAAATGATCCTCCTTATCTTTTTTGACAACTTTTGGTTGAAAGTCAATTTTACCTGATATAAGAGTGGCTACTCCAGCATGTTTCTTGGGACCATATGCTTGGAAAATTGTTTTCCAACCTTTGACTTTGAAGTAGTAACTGCCTTTGTTACTTAGGTGGGTTTCTTGTATGCAGAAAAATGTTGGGTCCTGCTTACATATCCAGTCTGTTAGTCTATGTCTTTTTATTGGGGAACTGAGACCATTGATGTTAAGAGATATTAAGGAAAAGTGATTGTTGCTTACTGTTATCTTCTTTGTTAAAGGTGAAATTCTGTTTGTGTAGCTATCTTCTATTGGGTTGTTGAAAGATTACTTTATTGCTTTTACTAAGGTGTGGTTTCCTGCCTTGTGTTGGTATTTTCCACCCATTATCTTTTGTAGAGCTGAATTTGTGGAAAGATATTGTGTAAATATGCTTTTGTCATGGAATATCTTGTTTTCTCCATCTATGGTAATTGAAAGTTTTGCTGGGTATAGCAGTCTGGGCTGACATTTATGTTCGCTTAGAGTCTATATGAAATCTGCCCAGGATCTTCTAGCTTTCATAGTTTCTGGTGAGAAGTCTGGTGTAGTTCTGATAGGTCAGCCTTATATGCTACTTGTCCTTTTTCCCTTACTGCTTTTAATATTCTTTGTTTAGTGCATTTGGTGTTTTGATTATTATGTGACAGGAGGAATTTCTGCTCTGGTCCAGTCTGTTTGGAGTTCTATAGGCTTCTAATATGTTCATGGACATCTCTTTCTTTAGGTTAGGGAAGTTTTTCTACATAATTTTGTTGAGGATGTTTACTGGCCCTTTAAGAAATAAATCCTCGCTCTCTTCTATACCTTTAATCCTACTCTTCTCATTGTGTCCTGAATTTCCTGGATGTTTTGTGTTACCAGCTTTTTGCATTTTGTATTTTCTTTGACTGTTGAGTCAATGTTTTCTATGGAATCTTCAGCATCCGAGATTCTTTCTTCTATCTCTGGTATTCTATTGTTGATGCTTGCGTCTATGACTGCTGAATTCCTTCCAAGGTTTTCTATCTCCAGAGACATCTCACTTTGTGATTTCTTTATAGTTTCTACTTCCATTTTTTAAATCTCGCATAGTTTTGTTCAGTTCCTTCACTTGTTTTTTTTGTTTGTTTGTTTGTTTGTTTTTTGTTTTCCTGAAATTCTTTAAGGGATTTTTTGTGTTTCCTCCTTAAGGGCTTCCACCTGTTGACCCATGTTCTCCTGTGTTTCTTTGAGATACTTTTGTGATTCCTCTTTAAGGGCTTCTGCATGTTGACCCATTTTCTCCCATAGGAAACTATGGGATTTTTGTGCTTCCTCTTTAAGGGCTTCTACACATTGACCCATGTTCTCATGTATTTCTTTAAGGGAGTTATTCATGTCCTTCTTGAATTCCTCTAACGACATCTTGAGATTTGATTTTAAATCCAGCTCTTGCTTTTCCAATGTGATAGAGTATCCCGGATTTGCTGTTGTGGGAGAACTGGGTTATGATGGTGCCATATTGCTTTGGTTTCTGTTGAAATGATCTTGTGTTTGCCTTTGGTCATCTAGTTATATTCAGTGTTAGCTGGTCTTGCTGTCTCTGACTGTGACTTCTCTGTCCTGCAGGCCTGTGTATCTGTACTCCTGGGATTCCCTTTCTCTCAAATGCCATGCATACAGCTGGTTTTCCAGGACATATGAGGAAATGGGGTCTTCCCTGTGGCAGACTTGGCAAGGGTTGAATATCCTGCAAACTGTTGGTTCTCGAATGCACTGCTGCTGCTGGATCTCAGGAAATGCTTGCTTCCCCCGTGCAGACCTGGCACAGACCAAATGCCCCGCTGTTGCTGGATCTCGAATGCCCACTGCTGTTGGACCTCCAGAAAGTACCAGGAAATGGAGCCTTCCCCCGTGGCAGACCTAGCACAGGTCTACCACATTGGAACGAATGGGACAGGCAGCAGAGGAGGGAGGGGTAGAGGAGACAGAAGGGGGGTGGTGATCCAGAGGGAAGGCAGGTTGCTGTGTAGTGGGTTCCCGCCTGAGGCTCTGGTTCTCGAGAGGTGGGGTTGTTTCTTACTGAATGGCCCACTGCTGCTGGATCTCTAGAAAGCACCAGGAAATGGGGTCTTCCCCCGTGCCAGACCTAGCACAGGTCTACCACGTTGGAATGAATGGGACAGGCAGCAGAGGAGGGAGGGGTAGAAGAGAGTCTATGTTTTTTTATTGTGGAATTGAGTCCATAGATATTATGAGATATTAAGGAAAGGTGATTGCCGCTTCCTGCTATTTTTGTCATTAGAGGTAGAATTATGTTTATGTGGCTATCTTTTTTTGTTTGTTTGTTTGTTTGTTAAAAGAAGATTATTTTCTTGCTTTTTCTGGGGTATAGTTTCCCTCCATTTGTTGGAGTTTTCCATTTATTATCTTTTGAAGGGCTGGATTTGTGGAAAGATATTGTGTACATTTGTTTTTGTCATGGAATACCTTGGCTGCTCCATCTATGGTATTGAGAGTTTTGCTGGGTATAGTAGACTCGGCTGGCATTTGTATTCTCTTAATGTCTGTATTACATCTGCCCAGGATCTTCTGGCTTTTAAAGTCTCTGGCAAAAAGTCTGATGTAATTCTGATAGGTCTGCATTTTTATGTTATTTGACCTTTTTCTCTTACTGCTTTTAACATTTCTTTGCTTTGTGCATTTGGTGCTTTGATTATTATGTAGCAGAAGGAATTTCTTTTCTGGTGCCATCTATTTAGAGTTCTATATACTTCTTGTATGTTCATGGGCATCTCTTTAGTATAGGGAAGTTTTCTTCTATAATTTTGTAAAATGGGGTACATAGCTAAACAAAGAGTTCTCACCTGAGGAATGTCCAATGGCTTAGAAGCACCTAAAGAGATGTTCATCATCCTTAGTCATTAGGGAAATGCAAATCAAAACAACCCTGAGATTCACCTCACACCAGTCAGATTGGCTAAGATCAAAATCACAGGAGACAGCAGTTGTTGGCGAGAATGTTGAGAAAGAGGAACACTCCTCCACTGCTGGTGGGATGGCAAGCTGATACAACCACTCTGGAAAGCAGTCTGGCGGTTCCTCACAAAATTGGGCATGACACTCCCGGAGGATCCGGCTATACCACTCCTGGGCATATACCCAGAGGCTTTACCTGCATGCAATAAGGACCCATGCTCCACTATGTTCATAGCAGCCTTATTTGTAATAGCCAGAAGTTGGAAAGAACCCAGATGTTCCTCAACAGAGGAATGGATTCAGAAGATGTGGTATATTTACACAATGGAATACTACTCTGCAATTAAAAACAATGAATTCCCGAAATTCCTAGGCAAATGGTCAGATCTTGAAAATATCATCCTTAGTGAGGTGACCCAATCACAAAAGAACACACATGGTATGCAGTCACTGATAAGGGGATATTAACCCAGAATCTCGGAATACCCTAGACACAATTCGCATATCAATAGATTTCCAAGAAGATGGAAGGAGAGACCCCTGGTCCTGGAAAGACTGGATGTAGGGGAATGCCAGGACAGAGAAGCGAGAGGGGTTGAATGGGAAAAAGAGGGAGGGAAGGGGGCTTATGGGACTTTCAGGGAGGGAGGAAACGGGAGAGGGGAAATGATTTGGAATGTAAATAAAAAAACTTAGAAAATAAAAAAAATTAAATAAAAAAATTTGTTGAAGATATCTATGGGTCCTTTAAGTTGGAAATCTTCACGCTCTTCTATACCTATTATCCTTAGATTTGGTCTTCTCATTTTGTCCTGTATTTCCTGGATGTTTTGGGTTAGCAGCTTTTTGCATTTTGCATTTTCTTTGGCTGTTGTGTCAATGTTTCCATGGTATCTTCTGCACCTGAGATTCTCTCTTCTATCTCTTGTATTCTGTTTTTGATGCTTGCATCTATGACTTCTGATATCTTTCCTAGGTTTTCTATCTCCTTAGCTGTCTCCCTTTGTGATTTCTTTATTGTTTCTAGTTCCATTTTTAGATCCTGTGTGGTTTTGTTCAATTCCTTCACCTGTTTGGTTGTGTTTTTCTGTAATTCTTTAAGGGATTTTTGTGTTTCCTCTCTAGCTGTTTTCCTGTGTTCTCTTGAATTCCTTTAAGGGAGTTATTTATGTCCTTCTTAAAGTCCTCTATCAGCATCATGACATGTGATTTTAAATCCAAATCTTGCTTTTCCAGTTTGTTGGGGTAGACTTGCTGTTTTGGGATAACTGGGTTCTGATGATGCCATGTAGCTTTGGTTTCTGTTGGTAAGTTTCTTGCGCTTGCCTTTCACCATGTAGTTATCTCTGGTGTTAGTTGGTTTTGCTGTCTCTAGCTGGAGCTTGTCCCTCCTATGTGCCTGTAAGCTTGCGTTAGCACTCCTGGGAGACCAGCTCTCTCCTGGTAGGAACTGTGTACAGAGGACTGTGGGACAGCCTTAGCTCCTGGGTGCAGAGGGATACTGGAAGGATCCTGTCCCAGCTGCTCCACTGTTCCTGTGCCCTGTAGGCTCCTGGCTGGCTCCACCCAGGACAGTTATTGGAGAGAATGTGACGGTTTCACCTCTGGGTCTGGGAGTGCGAGTACTCCTGGGAGACCAGCTCTCTCCTGGTGGAACTTATGCACAGAGGGCTGTGGAACAGCCTTAGCTCCCAGGTGCAGATGGAGACTGCCTCTTGGTCTATTTGTAAAGGGGAATATTAAACAGCCAAATCAATATATTTAGTTTTTGATTGCTGGAAAAAAATAGATAGCATCATATAGGATACTAAGAGCAAACAGCAAGGAAAACCGTAACCTAACCCTTCAAGCTCAAGAAAAATGAATGCTATCAATGAGCAGTACATTTGGGAAGAGTGCTATTGTTTCAGAGGAGAGACACCATAGGAGTTAACACCTTAACTTCAGCTTTTCCTGACCCTAAAGCAGAATCCAGCCATGCCAACCTTGCAAAAGTGACCTTTTGAATCCTCATACTAACCAGTGTGCATGCTTTCTTTATATGTTGTAAGGCAGCATTGTAAAATGAAGAGCACTATGCTATGCTGTCATAATAGATACCCACCTCATCACTGCTTCTTGCTCTAGCTCTCTGCCTCATGTAAATATCCAGGAGTGAGCACGATATGCTACCAAGAAATATTTTGTGACACAAAATAAACTCTCCTAGGGCACATCCCCAGAGTCAAGGCAGCAGTACTACCCTGAAGCTCAGAGTGACTCAATACCTCATTCACTGGTCAAAACTAGTCACATGGTGCTACCTAATAAAAAGGTGGCAAATAAATGTGGGAAAGCAAATAGAATATTTAGGGAGCCCTCTGTACCCACCCGAGCACCATATAGATTTCTTGGTGTGGCCATATTATAAACATTTTGTCAATATCTTTTAAAGGATGAACTGAATCTTAGAGCTGAAGGACTGTTTGCTCAGGTCAGGTATAGAGCAGATCATGATTTTTATTGTTCCAAGCTGCCTCTTCCTAAAGGGTCTTCTTAAGAGAACAATTCAGTGGTATGATCTGAAGAAGAAACTATGCATATGAATTGTATTTGGCAATTTCTCCCCAAACTTAAATCTTTGGCTTACCTATAAAAGAGCATGCAATGTTTTACTCTCTACCTACACCATGAGACTATCCCGTGTTTCACCAAATCCAAGGAAACTAGCCTTTGTTTTATGTACTACCAAATGGAAAAACTGCTGCCATTCAAGTTGTGGCATATAGAAATTTGAACGCAACCTAATAGTGAAGGGATATGTAGGTTATAATTGCAGAAATACAGAAGTACCTACTTGTCCCTATAAAGATGCAGTGAGTTAATGGTGGAGTAAACTGTCACCATTGCCCCCTTTCTTATGACCCTATAAGGCTAGATAAAGAAAATTACTCATTTGTGAAATTTTAGACTAGCTCAGTAACTCAAAGAAAGGTTGTGTCTATCTTCTTCTAAAAGGATTTAAGAATATTAGTCAATAAACATAAACAATAGTAAATATTAGACACCAGAGACAACTGTAGCAATTTATATTTTACTGAAGACAGTCTCCAACTTAGTGATATTTCAATTTACTATGGTATAAAAGTGTCCCCCTACAAGCATTCTGTTTTCTACTTTCAGTATAGCAATGAATAAATTTCAGCAGAAACTCAACACTTTATTATAAAACAGGCCTTGTGCTTGCTGATTTGACCAACTGTAGACTGCTATAAACATTCTTAACATGCTTAAGGCCAGTTAAGCTAAGGTGTGATGTTCAGAAGATTAGACATACTAAATGAATTTTCAACATTTTAGATATATTAAGGCTTAAGTCTATTAAAAGTGGAAGAATACCTTATTTTCCAGAGTTACTCTAAATATTGTTACTAAAGTCTATGATCCATATAATAGTGTCTCCATTACAATTATGAATTATTTAGAGTTCAAAGAAATCAAAAATGTAAGCCTCAAAAAAATCCAGTAAATATTCAAATGTAGGAACGGTAATCCCACCCAGCAAATGTAGCTTATTGCCAAAGCTTGCATTCGTCAGCATCGTCTCTGTGGCTTTTTCTTGTCTCTAAATCTGCACGTATTTTCACAAATGGGTCACACTTTAGGAACTTTGCTACACTCAAGAGGCATGTGCATTCCCTCCAGTCTCTACATGGAGCTGCACTTCCGTAAGGGTGTTGATTGTGTCTATTTTATATAATATCTAACGAGTTTTGGTGATTGACTTGCAAAAGCTTCCAAATGTGTTCATCTTAATTTTTTGATCCTGTGAGTTCTATTCTGAAGGATTAGATCTTTGCAGACTCAAGTAAGCTTAGGATTTTGAAGAGTTAGAGAGATTACCCTGGACCAAGCCAAACTCTAAATGATATTTAAATAAATGTTTATGAAAGAGGACTGAGAAATCTCTAACAGTCGCTCTCCCTCCCTCTCTCCACCTTTCCCTCTCTCTCTTTCTGAAGGTAGGCTGGTGGAGTCACAAGCTAAAGGATACAAGAACCAACAGAATATAGAAGAGGCATGTAATGGACCTTGCTGAGTCTAGAGCGAAAGTTAGCTTCCTAACATCCCTAATTACGTTCAATAACATAAAATTGTACTTATAGCATCCAGAACTATGAAAGAAAAATACATTTTGTTTTGAGTCTTCCAGTTTATGATAAATTATTATAATATCCCTAGAAAACTAATGCATTCATTGAATTCAATTGAATTTATTTTTAAATATCTTTCAAGTCAGCTAAACATTCTCACTTTCAAAGTGGGTCTTAACACAAAGCAGTTTGAACAATGAAACTAAATTCAAACCTGGAACTCTGAGCTGTTATTAACAAGTCATGATTTAATCACCAGACATTAGGAGAGAGAAAAACTCCATGAGAATCAAGCAGCTTACCTTTCAATTACCAAAACGATATGATTCTGATGCCTGCCCCTGAAATAGAAATTTAAGAAAACAACAAAACCCTTTACTTTATCTTTTCTTGCTTATAATGGGTCAAATTTAGATAATAAGTTTAATTTCTCAACAGAACCATCTACTTTTATTCTCATTTTTCTTTTAGTATAAAACTAAAGACAACAATTTTTAAAAACACTAAAAGTTTTTATCCCTAAGTATTCCACATAAAGACCTGGCCCTCCAAGGAAGGTGGTGCTCTTTACTCTCAAGAACTAAATCTTCCTACAGAAGATTCCTACATATCTTAAACCCTTTACAATTGAAATGTCTTCAATAGTTTTCTAAATTAAGTGTAGGCTCTTTGGTGACTTTGAAAGAAAGAGAGAGAGAAGAAATCCATTGATTGCATGAGGTTTGGATCAATACAAAATTAATATTGCTGGTACAATGAAACTCTGAATTGGGTTCATAATAATAATAAAAAAAAAACCTTCACCACAACCTGATAAGTACTGCCAAAATAAGCTGGAACTTCCTTTTCATTTCAGCAGTCAGGTTTTTCTTCTGTCTGCAAACAGAGCAAAATTCAGGACATCTCACGACTGGAGAATCTCTAATGAGTGGTTGGTAAAATACCCACCTTTCTGACTGCCACTGGATATCAAAAATTACTCACTTCTGACTCAGTAATTACCTACCAAAAATTTAGATCAAGTGGTCGTCACGTCACCCAAATTAGTACCTGACAAGAAATGCTTTCGGCGAGGTTGGCAGTTGAGAAACAGGAAGTGACTTGCAAAACATTATTAAAACTTGAAAATAACAGCCTTAAAGGTATGCTATCTACCATTCAGTTACTTAGAAAGTACTGGAGGGAAGTCGTGCCTGGGCAGAAGGGAATCTCAGAGAGCCAGGAAAGGAGATGAAGCAAAGAAAATATTACCTAAGGTTGCTCACACAAAGGGACACTGGCAGATCCCTGATGGGCAATTTATTATTATTGCCATCACAGTTTCAAGTGTGCCAAAGTCTTGTAAATATATTCAGAAAGAGGCTCCAGCCCATTTCATTGTGACAGTTGACAGCTTTGCTGAGCAGAGTCCTTGCCAATGGTTAGCTTCTGTTTTAAGTCCATTGCAGTTGAGGGTTCAAATTCCCTCATAGCCTGAGGAAGAATGGCAGGAGGCTGACTTGAGACTCTGACCAGCCACCTATCTGGTGTAATTCAAGTCAAAGGAAAAGTGACATGGATTAAAGAACCTGCTTTCCCTTTGTCATCCCCGCAGAGGGTCATTTGGTAAGAGATGCAGATCTCTTGGAAGAACTGAGTGTTCCCTTGATACTTTGTCTTTAAATGACTCTAACTGGGTCATTAGAATTGAACTTGTTTTTATTTGAACATGAGTTTTGATAAGATCATTGCAGGATCCACTTGCCACTCAATCCATACAACTATCATTCAGTTTGAGCAATACAAATATATGTTTTAAAGATACAATGACTTCTGAGTTATATCATCATTATTTTGTTGTTACCGAACACACACTATTATGAGAACGAAGGCACTCACTACTCATTAATAAGATGTTGGTCAAATGGTCTTTTTGTCAGGAAAGAAAATATATGTCTAGTGACATGTTAGATATGAAGTTGCCAAACTCTGACCTGTGGGTTCAACCCAGCCCACTAGGTTCACTAACATATTTCCCATGGCTGTTCTTGCTCAGTTTGCAAAGATGCAGCAAAGATTGTATGGCCCATAGGGTGGAAAATATTTACCATCTTATATTTACCTAACAATCAAATTAAAGTTGCAATTATTGCACTTACTAACAGCATGGCTATTATGTAGGTTGAGGTTGATCCTCCAGTAACAGTTTCTGGTTTCTGTATATTGCCTGAGACTCCCTTGATTATACTGAAGACCTTGTAGGATGAAGTCACATGTCCTCTTATCCTGACATTTATCATCCAGTCTGATCCAGTACAGACTTTCTCAAACAAACTGCATACATTCTTGCTTGAATGTTGTTGCTAGGCACCAGGGACACAATGCCTATTAAGATTTGGTTCCTGTGTATAAAGCATTTGCCACCTAGCAGGAGCCCTTTACTTGCAAAACATAGTGCTGGGCAGCACATGCATATGTGCTTCCTCAGGAGTTCAACTGAACTGAGGTGTGTGTGTGTGTGTGTGTGTGTGTGTGTGTGTGTGTGTGTGTGTACCTGCATGTATGCATGCATACTGTGTGTGTGTGTGTGTGTACATATAAGAACTGCTTTAATAAGTATACATTATTCTCACATCCACTTATCACTTCCAAATAAGATTAAAGGATATTTACTTCTATCATAAATTCAGAGAAGACATTCATTAATAAGGCTTGAAAAGTACACTTAATGGTATTTTAGGTTCAAATCATATAGCAAAATTAATTTGTAGTTATTGAAACATCTTTACTTTTACTATTTCTACAATCCTGCATTTTGAGCATCTGAGACTGCTCGTCTGGATCCGAGGTCATTGTTGACAGACTGGCAGAGATGTCTTTATGGTATTTCTTGATATAGTATTTTATTGGCTCTACATTTTTCTCCTGAGCTTATACTTGGGAGTCCACTTATGAAATTGTGTTTAAATGGAGACTAATTAATTTTTAAAGGGGGTCTTAGCAAAGATAGCTCGAATTAAATGATAATTAAACAATGCCCACTTTATACTGTATAGACACAGTCCCTCAGTTTCACCAGGTTCTTAACCTGGCTAGTGATTATGCAGTATCTCTTTCTGCAATGACCAAGCTTAAGAGTTGTTACACAGCTTTAATAAAAATAAAACACAAAGCAAGTTTTCCTTTCCTTTCCCTCTGCCTATGCATTAGCCTAGGCTGTATGGCTACTTCATAGGTTGTCTGAAACTTGCCAATACTAAGTGCATGCAAAAAACACTCTCTAGGAAAGCCCAGCAAACACTGCTACTGTAACCATGTTTTCAACTAGTCCTCTAAACCCGAGACCTGAGTATTCGTAACCCAACAATTAACAAAATGAGTGTGTAGCAGAAAGTGTAGAGAAGTAAAGTTACTTATGAAAATACATATGTCATTTGCATCTGTTCTCAAAGAACAGAATTTCAGCTAAAGACTTGACTTCAGACAAATCATTCTTGACACAAGCCTGATGCCATAGCATGAGTCTGTGTGAAGTCTATATCCGCCTGTGTGATGAACAGTTTGCTTCCCTCTGGCAAATATGTGCACTCTTCCTATTTCACTCTAAGTGTGACCATGGTTGAGGTGTTATCAAAGGTTGTCTTCCTAAGCTCTTAAACTTACATCAAATAACACATTGTACCTCACAAATACACACAGTCATTATCTGTCAGTTAAAAATAAATCCAAAAATTCCTTGTTAAAGCACATAATTTAATGTTTTAATTACATGTTTTCTGAATAAAGGAATGATAAAGTTATGAGAGTCATCAGAAATTATCCAGCTATAGTCTGGTGCCATAGACTAAATGGTGTCCTCCTAAAAATATGTTATAATTCTAACCAGTGATATGATTGTATTTGAAGATGGGGACCTTGGGAGATAGTAAAGTTAGATGAGGTGAGAAGGGTGGAACCTGTTCCTCAAGGGATCCATGCCATTACAAAGAAAAAGACAAAAGTGCACTCTCCCCACTCCCTCCCTTCTTCCCTCCCTTTCCTCTCTGCCTCTCCCCAGCCTTTGTCTGTCTCTCTCTATCTATCTATGTAACATTTGAGAACACAGAAGGTAGGGAAGGGAGGCCATCCAGAATGAACATCATCATGAGGACCTCCCATGCTGGTCTCAGAGCTTGCAGAATCCAGAAGAGTGAGGAATTAAAGTATTGGGATTTAAGCCACTCTAGTTAAAGTATTTTGTTAAGGCAGCCTGAGCTGAATAAGATGCAGAATGACCTGAAAATTCTCTCTTCTTATTAGAGGGCATATTTGAAGGAGCAGCCCAAGTCTGATCCCTTGATTAATATACAAGCAGACTCAGAGTGGCTCTTGCTCTACTTATCAACAAGATATAATCTGGCAGAACAGTTTTGTTTGATAGACAGCATTGGCCTATGCTTGTCAACTAGCCAACACGAAAATAACATTATTACTATATAATGTCGAGTTAGGCTGCATAGTATTTCTATTGTATGACACGTGATGAGAGATTTCAGCATTCTGCACTGTTTACATAATTAGCATTACATATTTGTAGAATTAAGGTACCACGATCACGGTGATCACCACATTTCCTTCTGGCACTGTGTGCTCACATTTGAGAGGATCAGAGGAAACACCAACATACCAAATTTCTTCTGCTCTATGTCCTTACAGTCCCCTTACAAGACTTTGGGAAACCCTTCATCTCATTACCTAGCCAAAAATAAAATCACTAAAGCCAGCTTGAGCAATGAGAGGGGGAACCAACCTGAATGACCTGGCTTCTGAAGTTTATCCCTATGTTGTTGGTTTGAAAGGATTATGTAGCAATAGGTTATCTTTAGGTGGAAAGAGGGTTCCGTAGCAAGTCTGGAAAATAAATAGCTATTCTTCCTCCCTTTAACTGTCACACTAAAGTAGATCATGTTTTCTGATTAATTCAGTTTGAATACCATTGACTGTCACTACAGTCATATGTCATGGTGACAATACCTAGAGTCTAACCTTCACTAACACCAGTGCACACAATCCACTTTAAAATGTGGTCTGATAGTTACCAAATACCCACAGGATAAAGGGAAAATAGGATGAATTTTTCCTCAAAATTTCTTGCAACCAAATTTATGAAAACAGACTGCAAGCACAGGATGTTCTCTGCAATGCAAAGGCTGTAGGCATAGAGGTATTCTCTACTATACAAAGGCTGTAGGCAAGAAGTGTTCTCTACTATACAAAGGCTGTGCCAAAGGCTATAGGCATAGGGGTGTTCTATGCAATGCAAAGACTGTAAGTCCCCTGGAAACTTCCCCCCAAAGCATCATTTTTTATCATGCTAGCAGTCTGCTAGCGTAAATGGTTTATCCTCTTACAAAGAAGGCAGTGGGCAAGATCTACCCAAAACAGTTCTTCTTTTTCACATTTTGAGTTAAAACAGTAGAAATCAGAGCTTTGAACTAAGGTGTTAGATTCCACTATTAAACCATTTCCCACTAGAAAACAAATGACTCAACCTTTCTAGGTCTTCATGTTTTCATTCACCAAAACCCAATAATACTGCTTCCTTATGTTGCCATGGTAAACAAACTAAGAACGAATGAGATCATCTAAGCCCAACATTTGGTTCCTTGCTTGCATTTATCTATCTATCTATCTATCTATCTATCTATCTATCTATCTATCTATCTATGAATGACACATTGAAAACTACTACTACTCAAAGGTGCATTGCTTTTATGCATGGCCCTGTGCCAAAGTGTGACAAGCCTTTGACCAAGCTTGCTTAGACTTTGGCCTCCGGTTCCTGTGGTAAATATACACATCTGTATTCACAACTCTATAAACAGGGACATGTGTTTCCCTTAACAATGCATGCTCTGGGTTGGCTCTGTGATCAACTATTTTATATCAGTTTCAAATTGCCATGTATTTACATCTCTCAACACAGCTGTCCCCTGAACATGCCTGCCTGACCACGACATGGTCAGAGGGGTTCTTTTCAACTTATCGCATCTGGGAAGGCCACAGACAGAAATGCTTCTAGGCTATTTGTTAAGAAAACTAGCATAAGCTGCTTATCAGAAGACATTACGTTTCCCCTGAAAGGTGAACTGTTTGTCAGTTGCTTGGCTGTAAGAAATTCCATCTTTGTCACGATAGGTCACTGCACAGGGACTCATAGTACACTGCAATCTCCCTGGTGGATTCCAGGGCCCTGGGCAAAGTCCTGAAAACTAGCCCTTGCTTTTAGGGCAAGCATACTGTGGTTGGATTCCAAGGACTCCAAGCCCTACAGAAATGTCAGAGGCAACTGAACTGAAATTTGTAAAAATTTATCAGTCAATTGGCCTATGGATCCAGCTCCCATTAAAGGCTCTCTCTCTCTCTCTCTCTCTCTCTCTCTCTCTCTCTCTCTCTCTCTCTCTCTCTCTCTCTCTCCCATCCCACCCCTGTCTTCTCCTCCTTTGTCTAGCTGTCCTACCCAGTTTGAGAATTTGAGTAAGGTCCTGAGATGTAGTCCCATCTAATCTCTCAATTCTCCTGCCTTAGCTTTCTGGATGCTGGAAGTATAGGTTTATGTTACCATGTCCAGAATTAGTCTCCTTTTCAAATGCTACATTTTAAGATTTAATATCCAAACTTCAGTTCTCAAAAAGTACTACGAATAGTGTAGAAAACTTTCATTTAGATTGCAGGCTTCTGATCCTTTCCCTCCCTTTCCCTGCCTCTGACCATCTTCCTGCTTCTGCCAGCTTTCACTGTCCTCTCCACTCTCTCAATTTCTCCAGATTAGCCCAGACATAAAAACAAGGCATTTTTGGCATCGGAGTCCCATGTAGTGCAAACGATGCCACCTCCCATCTGCAGCCTTGCACTGACTTCTCACTCAGATCTTGTTATTGTCCTGTGTGAAGTAAGTGCAGACCCCTTCCTAGGTCAAGCTGAACAGCAACCACAGAAGACAACACAAACAAGGAGTCTGGTACTCCGCAAAGAAACACCATCTGTTTTCCAGGAGCATGGCTGAATTAACTGTGCAAAATGCAGACTCAAAACACTCAGCTTTTGTTACCTGTTGAATGTAAAGGTACTTGCCACAGTTTCATGTTGTCCCTAAAAGGAATGAATGTTTTGGTGCCATATTGAGGGTGTTTTGAGGTTCAGGTTTTCTGTATCACATACCAGTTCCGAAAAGCACTCCATGTATTTTCTACCATTCTTTTCTACCAATCACCAATGACCAGGCTCAGTTTTCTCCCATGTACCCAAAGACTAGTTGACTCAATTCTCAGCTTGAGTCCCTCTCAGCCCCCCTTTCTACCATTGTTCTGACATACTCTTTGCAGCTAGGCAGAGTATAGAATTCCTGGAGAGAGGAGTCTAGGGGACTGGTTTAGTTTGCTGTCTGTAGTAACCGGGTTTAGGCACACCCAGAGACCTTGTGTCTCTTTCTCAATTTGTCACCAACCACGTCTATAACTAGGCAGGAATGGAATTCAAGAGCTAGGAAGAACCTCTATTTGAAGGTAAGACATAGTCTTTGGGTTTCAAGGATGCATCAGGAGACTGTCCCTGAGCTTTTTTCTCTGAATTCTTTTCAAATCCGAGTAATAGAGAGTAGTTCTCAACTATTCAGAAACCCAAACCACTTGCTTACAAAGCACACATGTGGTTCACAGTGCTTCTGTCCTTACAGAAATCACTGATCAACCGTCCTGGTAGTGTGGTAGAGCAAAACAAAGAAAGAGCTTGCCAAACACTTTTGTTTTATTCATTTTTAGCAAAATGTAGTATGAGTCATTTGACCCACTGTGAAGAAGCAAGACAGAGGAATACTTTCTCTGACTGTTTCCTATGGCTCAAGTGATAGGAGGCCAGAGCATAATCCTTGGCACTGTGCTGGTCTTGCCTCAGCCTGCATATATGAACATGTAGCCCACCACATTCTACATGCACTCATTCCAAAACTGTCTGCCTTTTAGATTTACTATGATTTTAAGATCCTGAAATGTACGAGTTTCTGACTCCAAAATAATAGGAATGACACCCATTTTTAATTGAAGAAATTCTGTGTACACTGTGTCTGTGTGTTCATCTGTTAATTGACTGTTAAATGTATAAAGCCCCACACAAATACAAAGTATTCACTGTGTATAGGAGGTATTGTCTTATTTTTTTCACATAAGCACAATACTAATAAAAGGATTCCTTCGTGCATGCTGGCCACAGCAATACTATTTCACTGCTCACACCCCAGCAAGGTTCATTGCTTTCTTGTGAATTTGCAGACTAGACCTAGTGAACCCTTTCCAATCTGACAGACATCACAACCCATTCACCCGAGTTGCCATATGTGGCTCGAGTGAAGAGTATCAGCACACAATCATACATTTTTACAATGGGTCTGTAAAACAACCATTATAATAAATGTCTGCTTAATTAATACATTAGGACATAAAGCAATTTATTATGCTCTTATTTGCTATCATTCTCCCTGTTCAAATTTAATAATGCAAAAAGGTTTCTCCAATGCCAACCCCTAGAAATAATAAAAATACATTCATCATGGATATTGAATGCAGACACGTCTGCAATACTGCCAGCGAGGGAAGGCAATCAGTTGTGGAGAGAGGAACTTGGGGATTTTTGCACAGCCTGGCTACAATTGTGTCTCTACTAGAGAGGAAGGAGCTTAGTGCAGTGCTTGGCATGGCAGCACGAAGGTGCCCGGAATAACTATTGTTACAATATGCGACAAAAAGAAAAGGCAGACAGGGAGTTGGGGTGAAAAGCTTTCAAGTCAGTGAAATTCATGAGGGCTATGGAGGCTCAAATTGAAATTATCTCACTCTGTGCTGATAAATAAGGGAACTCTGGTACCTAAATCATGACACTAACTATACGTTTCGATTTTTTTTTAAGTAGTGATTAGGTGATACTCTGGGGAACCTACCAGCCTTCGCAGAGATAACAGACTCAACTTAATATCAACTTAAAAAGAGACTTGAATTCTAACCAATCTCATGTAATGAATTGAAATTCTATAGCTTTTGGTGGGGTGGGGGGAGATAAAAAAGCGACAGGGCTCCATTCTCTAACTTGCTGTCAGGAAATATAATTTGTGCTCTCGGTGATTCACCTAGCTCATATGCAGCATGCAAATTTATTTCCCTAATAATCAGACCTGGAGATTGCCCAAGAGGATTAATGGCGTCATTCCTTATGACCGCCAGGATATTATGCACCTCTGACATGGAAAAATTGTGTTAGTTCTACAGAGAAAACGCAAGGATATTTGTCCTGCTAGACAATATAATAGGCTGGTGCATCATCAGATTACAATGTCATTTCAAAAACCTTGAATACAAATAATGTACGGGGGGGGGAGGAGTTGGAACAACCTTCCTTAATTCAGTAGCCTTGAATTCACATGTATTTTTGTATATAACATATAGAGTATGCATGGGTGTTTTTTTTTTTTGGTTTTTTTTTTTTTATGGCTTTCAAGCATTGCATGCACAAGAAGGGAATGGTATTATATATTCCATGAGATCTTGTCATTGTTTCTGGGAAAATGGATGAAAAAGGCAGAAGTGAAAGGCTTTTTCTGAGGCTTTGCTTTATTTTTCTCCTGTCCTTACGCCGCTCAAGGCAGGGCGCGGAAGCAGAACTTTCACAGTTGCATTCTGAGCACAGGATGTGTGTATCTGGGGTGTGCTTGTTGATATGCACACAGATATGTAAGGCTTCAGCCTCCATCCATGTTTTTATTCACACACAAAATCATCCGTTCTTGAATTGTTCAGTACGTTCCACTCAAGGTACGACAGCATTTCACAATTGTTGTCTAGGATCATATTTTATTTTATTTTTTCATCTTTTTACAATGAACTGGTCAGAAATTCTTCAGAACAGAAATGTCTCCAGCTGTACTTTAGACCAAAGAATGCTGCCTTGAGACAAGACCAAATTTCATTATTATGCGCATGGGAGCAATAAGATTAGCTCCTACTGCTGCCCCTAAGGTGGAGCAGCAGGAAGAGCCAATGAGATGATGCTAATGTGCATGTTAATAGTATTCTGCTAAAAGAAGTTGGGATAATTAAACATGTACCGTCTCTTTAAGACAGAGCTGCACACATTTTCTTCGGATGGGTGTTTATAAGAATTCCAATTTCAGGTCATAGCCATTCTGAGATTGCTTAAGAAGGAGATGGGAACAACTCATCTTATTCATGTATTCAAGGAACCTTCTAAAATGTGCAAAACATAACAGTTTTAAGGGGCAAAGCATGCATCTTATCTTGACAGAGCTGTTTTATTATGTACACTGTTGTACACTGACCTAATATATGGAGCATTTTTAGCTAATATACCTTGTAGGAAACCAGCCTTTAATATGATGGATTTTATGGTATCTCATTAGGGTGTGTTTATATAACCTGATACTAAACACATTTTTAGATTCATGCTCCTTATTAAAACTGTGAGCCACATTGATTTTTCGTTGGAATAGAAACCTAGTCATTTTTACCATTAAGACGGGTGTCTCAGAAGTCACTGCAGATGGCATCTATTCCCTGGACAAACTTGAATGTGCCACTTTCATGCTTCAAGTAGGGAGGGCAGTTGCTCTGAAGCCCACTGCCTTCAAGGGCTTACCTTGCTCTACTCGGTTTCATCCCTAATGTAGAATTTTTAATTTCATAGGAAAATTTTCTTTGTATTTCCAGAGTGGAAAAAGAAAACCACTGTTATTTTCCCACCATCACTTACTTTTTATTTTAGGGATAATATCAATTAATATCAAAAAAAACGGGCCCTGGAGTGATAGACACCTTCATGGTGAACTTCCAGGGTCTTCATAATGAATGTCACCAGACAAGGTGATGTTTCTATAAAAGTGGCAGAGAGCAAGTAATTAAAGAAAGGGAGGAGAAGAGGGAGGGGGAGGGAGGAAAGGAGGAAGGAAGGAAGGAAGGAAGGAAGGAAGGAAGGAAGGAAGGAAAGAAGGAAAATAACTTTTCAAGTTGTGTTAAACAAAATAATGGCTTTCATATGCTGAAGTCTCCGTTTTGTAAACTGATCCTGTAAGGCACCTCAGAAGCCAGCCATAAATTGTGTCCCAGGGTATAATAGAAGGAGTCTGGGGGAAAGATGACCTAGCAATACTGTAAATAGTTTAAATTATTGGAAGGTCTTTCTCAGAAGTGTAATGTGAGAAGGCAGAGGAATGTTTCTCTCTATTGTAGTGTGAGTGCCCTTTGGAGGTGATCCACATTCAGAATGCAAATCTTTAGAGGAAAGGACTAGCTTTGGAGAAAAACAAAGACTTGTACCTTTTCTACTTATTACAGCAAAGGAGCTAATGCCAATCAGGAAGAAAGAAACAGACAGAAGCATGGATATATTCATTTCAGGTTTTACATTATAAACTCAGATCTTAAACCCTAAATAGTGAGAAGGAATAGAGACATGAACAATAGCATACAGAAAGAAAGTTAAGTGAGTATCATTACTCATGTTATTTAATTTTTAAACAAATTTGTAATTGTAGTTATAATCCTGTGTTGTGGTTCTCAGGCGTCCGGCAATCACTATATTTGACCTAAGAAAATTTGAATCTGAGCTTGTTCTCAGTTATGAGACAATTTATTCTGTCCCTGGCCAATTGTTCATTTTTAAACATTAAAATTGTGTCAATTACTTTCATATTTGATTATTATCCCAGTCACCCAATTAGTTAATCTAGTCTTCTTAAAACTGTGCCTGGCAGTGACACAGGGACACACTTGTCGTAGCAGTGTTTGAGTTTTTTGTTTCCTTGTTAACCATATCAATTGGCTAATCTTTGCATTTTCTCTACTACACTACCCTACACTGATCACCCCTAAGTAAGATGCTAGGATAACTCATTTATCTTAATCAACATGAGACTCAACTTGTAAAGTTTCTCTTTGGCAATGTAGAGGAGCCAAGATAAAGTATTTAGGTGGGAATAAACTGAGCTACCCCCAGAACAACGCCATCACTAATTTCAACAGCTTCACAGTTATTCAGCTTGAGACGTAATTATTTTACCATTATTACATGCAAGGCTTTTAACAAAACATTCACTGCCTCCATTTAAGCAGAGGTTTTATAATTTATTACATCTCTTTGGTCATCAACATACTATATAAACAGTTGGCCACCAGTGACCAATTACATTAAGGTTAAGCAATGTAACTTTAAATTAGAAATAAGCTAATGTATCTTCATCAAGGGCCTGCTGTGTTTTCACTGCTGTTTATGAGATAATACTAAATGCATACATAGAGCACACTCACTGGGACCAATCCCTTTTGGCCTGAAGATGGGAAAGTCTCCAGTGTGCCTCAGTCCAGGGCTAATTAATGGAAAACATCTGCTTTAAGTATTCAGCTGAAGTCATTTCTATCAACTTCCCAGTAAAGGTGCAAAAAAGACTATCAAAGAACTAAATATCTATCATGAACTACATCAATCTGTGGCAAGGCTGTAAAAGGCACATCTCAGTCTTGAATTTCTGGTTATTTAAGGTATCGGTTATAACCAATATGAGTTTCTTATTTTCCCTTTCTTTGGTGCATGATATTTTGGAAGTACACAAGCAAACACCCCTTCATCCACAGGAGCCAGGGATCTGCTTAAAAATTCAGTGTCAAGACATGAAAGAAAACCCTGCCAGGTTGTTTCTGAAACAGTCACCTTTAACCACAAAGACAGTTGTTTTATCACATTACTGAAAAACACAGCAGGTTTTGCTAAAGAGAAATACCAGTATTGTAGAACAAGCTTCAGAAGGGATAAGCCCAGTTGTTTTGCACTATTTCATGTTATCAGCGCTTGTACAACATGATTCCTGTTTAGTAGTGACTAAATAAAGCTACCTGGCTGGTGTGGTAATTTACATAAATCCAACCAGAAGGAAGGGAGAAAGTAATTCTCCCACAACTTCAAAAAGTAGACTGAGTGGAAGTCTTCAGTAATTCCTTTATCAGAGATTTCCTGTTGGTTCTAATTCTTTCTTGATCTACTTTTTGTTTATCCATTCAGATTTATTTTGTATGGAAGCAGGAGAAAAAGTTCATTTTAATGGATAGTTCACAAAGCCACATTCCCACTTGCACTCTCTTCTAGATGAGCCCCGGAATTGATGCTATCTATACAGTCCCATAATTTGGTAAGCAATATTATGATCCCAGTGGTCAATGTAAAGGGAGAAAAAAAGCATAAGCATGTTTTCAGTGGTTAAACTGAATTAAAAGCATGTCATTTCTTAATAGCAATAATCCAGTCAATAGCATCCATAACATATGTGCCAAGGGAAGAGGCTGTACTGTAATCATTCACCTGTACCTAAATGTTCTTTAGATCAAAAGCAAGATATCAGTTCACAGTGTTTAGGTGGAAATATACAGTCTAAAATCCTACAGTCTCTAAAAAAAGGAGGTTGCTGAGAGTTATTTATGGAAATGGAAATGAAGACCAAGGTATCTTTAAAGAATCTTAACATCAGTAAGAGCAGAAAAAGTAGTGCATTCTGTAGATGCTTAAAAATCCCATGAAATTTTTAATATTGCTAAATTGAAATTGTGGCTGTGCCTAACTTACATATTTATGTAATAATCGTGTAGTCAACTAATAAGTTGTGTTGGTTAATTGCCAAGCTATTTTGCATATAGTTAAGTTTTGCATATAAAAATATGCATGATGAAACATGTAATATTTTATAACCCAGAGGAACTACCATGCCCATTCCTAATGCATGCACACACACTAACCCAGGACAAATTGCTTGTGTTAGTTACTACCATGGGCTGGCAAGCCAGAAAATACATTTGGCGCCTAATATGCATAAGCACAGAAATATGGTCAGGCTCATTACTGTAATAAAGCTGTGATTTGCCAGCAGGATCAGAAGCACACTTGAAGCAGTATGTCCCCTCCCCTGGCTCATGTGCCATAAAGCAATGAGGTTGTAACAAGGGTGAATCCTCAATTCAGTTGGGCTACCTTGTCTGGGTTATTTGAACTCTTATTTGCCTTAAGGGGCCCATTTGCTTGTCCTAATGTGTACATGGTGATAATGTAGCTATTTACGCAATAAGGAAGGTCTGCAAACAGTCATCTGCTCAGCAATAACATCGGGCAGCAAGAGAGTGGAGAACCCACAACTGTTGGGCCAATTACATAATTCCGTTCATACATCTGAGAACCAGAGAGGGAGTTTTTGATATGCTTCACAGTAACAATGGTACTAGACAAGAAAGAGCCAAATGGATTTCTTTTTATACAGCTTTAGTGAAATTAATATCAGGATGATGAAAGAAAATGCTTTGAATTCTCTCAAAGGTGAAAGTTTCTTTATTGTAGAAAAGACATGGCGGAAAAGTATAGTTTTTCTATAACGTAAAGGAGGGTTAAGACAGATGTTCTCTAAGGAGGAAAGACATTCAGAAGTCATTGTCTGGGCAAGAGGTGAGGGAGAGTCAAAAATGTCAAGACTTCATATCACCTGAGATAATGGGAAGATGGCCCCAAATGAGGCTTTCCTGAATTCAAGCTCCTAGCATCTTAATGTCTTGTCCATGACTCCATCACTGGGAGGGCTTGAGAATGGGCTTCTCAAACAATCTGAAAACTGAAATTCAAGCTGAAAGGGGACTGACACAGAATTTGACATCACCTCCATCTCTCTTTCCCTTTTCTCATCCTTTGCCAAATTTGAACGAAATCTGGCTTTGTATTTCTGTGTATTTCCATGGGGAGCCTGAAAAGCTGATGAGGAAAACAGAAGGTAAAAACAGCTAAACTAACATCTATTACACATGTGTTCTTCCCAAGATCTGAAATCCTGTCACCTCCTAAGTTAGACAAAAATAATCCAGAAACTTCCACATTCCACTTGCTACCTATGTTACAGGACTCTCTCCATAAACACCCAGATAGCCAAAGAGGCGCCAATACCCAAGCTAACACTAGTTAACAGATTCTTGGAGCACTATATCAAAAAAGATTCCTAGGGCAGTATGTGACTGAGCTCAGAAGTGGGAGAACTGCACAGGTAGTCTCGGGGCTAACCATCTACCTCAGATAACGGACCACATTCAAGAACTTACTCCCTGCAGACCTGGTTTACTCTGTCATGAATTTATTGTTGAGATATAAAAGGAACCACTAAAGACAATATGTAATCATATCACATAGATTTTAACAGATTATGAAGTACAAATGAGTCTTTGACTATGCACTCTCGCAAAAAAAATTGGATAGACAAAAATGAATTCAATGTTTATGTTACATATTTTTATGGTAAATGGATATGCCATGATGCAAGTAAAAGATAGCCTTAGCTAATAAGCACATCCAGGTTGGTCTTAGAGCCAAAAAGGAGAGCTGTATGGATAAGGTGCTTTGTAGGATGTCGAGTATCTGCATCTGTTACCACCAACTCCCACTGGCCTTCTGTGATATGTTAGATAACAACCAGGGTCACTGTGATAGCTTGTCACATCATCTCCTCCATGATGTCCTAGACTAAAGATAAGAAGGCATTGAAAATGTGGTCATACACTAAATTGGGGACCAAACTGTCATATTGTCACCATATATATATATATATATATATATATATATATATATATATATTTTCACAGAAGGTAACAATCTAGGGAAACTATATAATTTCCTTTGTAATTATTTTAAACAGATCTAACATCAACTGCAAAGAAATACAACTAAAAAGAACACAAAAAAGAGGCTTCTTAAGACAGAACTCACCAGCAAGGCTCAAGAACAGATTTCCAGAGAATAGAACATTGGATCAAACCAGCAAATATTTTCTCAATACCTCCTTGACATTCTGAAATCATCTACTGCCTAGCACACAGCTACACCATAAACAGGTAGAGGGGCTAGACAGAACACTTAGCCACATTACATATTATTGTGATTTTTCTTGTTTATTTTTATTGCTATGACAAACACCATGACCAAAAAGCAACTTATGAAAGGGAAAGACCATTTTGGCTTACATTTCAAAGGTCACTGAGGCAGAGGGAAGGAAGTCGGGGCAAGAACTCATCCAAGAGAAGCAGAAACCACAGGAAGATGTTCTTGGTAGATCATATACAGACCTGTTTTGGACCTTTAGTATATAACCCAGTACCATCTCCCCAAAATATAATGCTGCTTGGGGTGTTCTGGATCCACCTACATCACATAAAAATCAAGACAACTCCCTCACAGCCATGTCCATAGACCATTCTGATTTGGTTTTTTTTTTCCTTTTTTTAAATTTCTTTTCTTTTCTATATTCTTTATTTACATTCCAAATGATTTCCCCTTTCCCAGTTCCCCCTTCCCCGAAAGTCCCATAAGCCCTCTTCCCTCCCCCTGTTCCCCATTTACCTAAGAATTTCATGAATTCATTGTTTTTAATTGCTGAGTAGTATTCCATTGTATAAATATACTTGGAAAATATCTCTGATAAAATTGAATATATAGAAAAACACATTAAGATTGACTATTTCATGGAAAAATTATACAGATAAAATGGTAGGCATAAAAATATTCCTAAGTTGATTGAAAGTGGAATTATAAACATTTTCTGATAAAAATGAAAATCTACAAGGAAAATATTTCTGATAAAATAAGAAATATATAGAAAAACACATTAAAACTGTCTATTACATGAAAAATTATACAGATAAGATAGTAGGCATAAAAATATTCCTAAATTGATTGAAAGTAGAAGTAAAAATATTTTCTGATAAAATTGAAGATTTACATGGAAAATATCTCTGATAAATTGAAGAAATTTATACAGATAAATTGGTAGGAATTAAAATATTCCTAAGTTGATTGAAAGTAGAATTAAAAACATTTTCTGATAAAATTGAAGACTTAAGTGGAAAATATTTCTGATAAAATTGGAAAAAATATATGGAAAAACATTAAAATTGAAGATTATCATGGAAAATTATACAGATAAAATGGTAGGCATAAAAATATTTCTAAGTTGATTGAAAGTGAAATTATAAACATTTTCTGATAAAATTGAAGATTTACCCAGAAAATGTCTCTGATAAAATTGAAGAAATATATAAAAAAACGCGTTAAGATTGAGTATTTCATGGAAAAATTATACAGATAAATTGGTAGGCATAAAAATATTCCTATGTTTTTTGAAAGTGGAATTATAATAATCAAAACACCAAATGCACTAAATAAAGAAAGAATATTAAAAGCAGTAAGAGAAAAAGGTCAAGTAACCTATAAAGGCAGACCTATCAGAATTACACCAGACTTCTCACCTGAGACAATGAAAGCAGAAGATCCTGGGCAGATCTCATACAGACACTAAGAGAACACAAATGCCAGTCCAAACTACTATACCCAGCAAAACTCTCAATTACTATAGATGGAAAAACAAAGATAGTCCATGATAAAACCAAATTTACACACTATCTTTCCACAAATCCAGCCCTACAAAGGATAATAGATGGAAAACACCAACATGAGGAGGGAAACTACACCCTAGAAAAAGCAAGAAAGTAATCTTTTTCCAACAAACCCAAAAGAAAGTAACCACACAAACATAAAAAGAATATCAAAAATCACAGGAAGCAACAATCACTATTCCTTAATATCTTATCAATAGACTCAATTCCCCAACAAAAACCATAGTCTAACAGAGATGTTTTCATGTGGATCTTCAATTTTATCGGAAAATGTTTGTGACTCCTCTTTCAATTTAGTAATGCTTTTTGTGTCTACCATTTTGACTGTATTATTTTCCATGATAATCTTTAATTTTAACATTTTTTCTGCGTATTTCTTCGATTTTGTTGGAGGTGTGTTTCATGTAGATCTTTGGTTTCATCGGCAGGGAGGGGAGTGTTTGTAGTTCCACTTTCAATCAATTTAGGAATGTTTTTGTGCCTACCATTTTGTCAGTATAATTGTCCATGATAATCTTCAGTTTTAACGTTTCTCTGTATTTTTCTTCAATTTTTTCAAAAGTATTTTTCATGTGGATCTTCAGTTTTATCAGACAATGTCTATAATTTGAGTTTCAATCAACTTAGGAACATTTTTATACCTTCCATTTTATCTGTATAATTTTCCTTATAACACTCAGTTTTAACATGTTTCTCTATATATTTCTTGAATTTTTCAGGAATATTTTCCTTGTAGACATTCTGATTTGTTAAATACTTCATTTGAGAATCCATTTTTAGGTGACTCCAAGCTGTGTAATGTTGACAAAACTAAAACAACAAACTTTCAAAACCACCTAGCAGGAAAGAACATTTCTCCATGTATATAGGTACAAATATGTTGTCTCATTTCTAAGACAATTCTGCATTTTCTCCTATGTTGATGAGTTCAAGCTCATAGTTTCTTATGGGAAAGTTTGCCCAGACCATTATTCCATCATTATTGCCAATATTCTGCTGACTAGTGAAGTCTCTGCCATTAAAGGCTTACAGTTTCACGAAAGGAGGATAGACGCAAACACAGAGAGTCTCTGTCAATATTTGACATTATGGATATCTCAGTAGAAAAGTGAGCCAAGTAGCATGAGTCTTTGTGTGCTGAGTGCCAAAGAAGCCTCTGTATTCCCATTGGGCAGTGTGTAGTGGGCAGTGGGTAGTGCCTTCTGGGCAATGGGCAGTGAGCAATGCGCAGTGTGCAGTGTTTAGTATGTACAGTGTAGTGTGCAGTGTGCAGTGGGTAGTGGGTAGTAGGCAATGTGCACTATGCACTATGCAGTGTGTAGTGTGTATCAGGCAGTGTGCCTTGTGCAGTGTGCAGTGTGTAGTGGGGAACGTGCAGAGGGCAGTGTGTAGTGAGCAGTGGGCAGTGTGCAGTGGGAAATGTGTAGTGTGCTGTGTTTAGTATGTAGTGTGTATTGTGAAGTGTGTAGTGTGCAGTGTGTAGTGGGCAGTGGGCAATGGCTAGTGTGCCATGTGCAGTGGGCAGTGTGTAGTGGGCAATGTGTAGAGGGCAGTGTGTAGTGAGCAATGGGCAGTGGGCAGTGGGCAATGTGTAGTGGGCAGTGTTTAATACGTAGTGTGTAGTGTGAAGTGTGTAGTGTGCAGTGTGCAGTAGGCAGTGGGTAGTGTGCCATTTGCAGTGGGCCATGTGTAGTGGGCAATGGACAGTGGGCAGTGGGCAATGGACAGTGGGCAGTGGGCAATGGACAGCGGGCAGTGTAATGTGGTTAGTCTGTAGTGGACAGTGTGCCATATGCAGTGTGCAATGGGCAATGTGCAATGGGTAGTGTCTCTGGACAGTGAGTGTCTACTGGGCAGTGGGCAGTGGTCAATCAGGAAAAGGCTATAGACATGTTTCAGCCCTGAGTACCTGCCAGGATGTAGACTGTGGTTTACCTTGGGAAAAAAGTTTTCCTTACCTGAAGCACAGTCACCAGTCTAAGTCCATATTTATGGTCACTTTAATCACTGACGGGTTATTTTCTAGATTGTTCTCTTTAAACTCGAGATGTCCAGAGAAAAATAAAAGTTCCTACTGATGTTTTGTTGAAAGGCATCTCTGTATGAGGGCTAACCTCTATGAAGATATTTTTAAGTTCTCTTTGGATTTATCTATTCATCTACGTACTGTGGCTACATTTGAAATATCCCAAAGGGTTCATAAGAGGTCTGCACAGGCCAGCTGCCATCTTGAAGCTGCCACCATGCTATGGAATGTTTGGCAATAAAAATCATCTATAAAAGTGTAAAAAATACCAGATAACCAAATCGAAGATGGGGGAATGGCTTTTACACCCTTTTAGTGGACATCTGATTTATTTTTTAAATGGAAAAGCCACTTTTATAGCTACAATTATCTCTAATTTTACACATTTTATGCAAATTCTCAGCATCTTAATTGCAAATGAGAAGGAAACTTATTTTTTTAAAAGCAGAACAACAAGGAATAGTTTCGTATTTTCTTTTCAATTTTTAATTCCTATGCTTGGTTCAGCATCATTAAACTTTTAAAACTCTTTTACACAGTTGTTTAAAATTATGTGTAATTTAAAGCACACTCACGTGTTCTCAAACACCCATAGGCTTAAACAAGTAGCTAATTTTACTCTCAGGGCTTACAGTCTCTTGTTGGAGAAGAGACACACAGTTTCAGGATACACTCACTCAACAGAGTTCACAAAATCTTCAATGTATACATTATATATCAAGTACATCACACCAGGCCGTAGTCTAAGCAACAAAAAGTTCACTGGCAGATGTTTGGCTTGAGTTCCCCAGTTTCTGGCAACAGTATGCTTGGTTGATGTTTGATAATCAAACTTTTGATTTCCATTAGGAGCTGAAGAAGATTCCACTTCTTATGTAGAGTTTCATGCCAAAAATACTCCAGCCATGGCTTATGTCAACTTAAAAAGATTATGTCATCAATGTGAAGGTAGAAATAGTTGTTTAGAAGTCCCTGTGACCTGAGCCTTGTAAACTACCTCTAAAGATGTTACTCTCCACACTGGAGATATGCTTGGGGGATGCTCATCTGACCTACTACTCTAACTGGAATTGCCTGAAGTAGAAAGGCAAGCTGAAGTTAGCTTTCCCTGTTGGGTAACACTGGGGAAGATTTTAAGCTATTGGCTGAGGAGACCTAAAGAATGCTTAGAAAGCCAGAATCATGAACTCAAGTCAGAAAACTGTTACTTTTCACCATTTCCTTGGAGAATCTGTAAACATCTAAGTTAAAGATAATAAAGTTTGCTGCAGTGTACACTGATCTTCTTCTAACAGTAAGGAAGCTTGTAGACCTGTAGTTTTGAACTGAAAATTATGATAAATATGTTGATGATATGATTATTCAGCCTGTTCCACCATAGAACATGTATCGTCTCTCTAATGGATTCTCCTTGTGTTTTTATGATGAAATCCTATCTCAAATATGTGTAAGGAAGTTCAATATTTCTTATGAAGCTTGAGTCAAACTAGTGAAGAAATCAGGAAGAGACTGCACAATCGTGCACTGCTGTGATGTGTGCCAAATTTCAGTCCTGGGGAGAATGAATGTGGTGCAGAGAACACTGTGATTAAATTACCCAAAAACCAGGCAGCATCCCCAAGACCTCAAAGAGGACTTCATTAAGTGTGCTCCACGAGCTAGCATTTCTAGCTACATACATACATTACCTCCCTGAAACCATCCTTAACACCCAGGTTACCTTCCAGTAACCTGTGTTACTGTGTGGGTCCTCCCTCTCCTCCCTAGTCATATGCCTCCAACCAAAGTTCAGACTCCCAGGAACACAGAAGCAAATGAGAACAGAAAGGACTGTGCTCCTCATTAGGCCCTCTGCCTAACTACAATTAGGCTTGCTCTTTCAAGTGCTCAACCCTGAGTAGCTGAGCCAATATTGAGCCAAGGAAAAGAAAACAAATTATACTATGAGTCCCTGATTTTTACATCTTCCTGCTCCTCTCATCCCTCTGTGACTTCATGCTGGTTTGCAATTTGTGCTTCCACCACTGTAGTTAATTCTAAGACACAGTCGATCAACTCATAGCTCCCCCAGTAATGGAAGTGCCTCTAAATAAATTTGTGTGAAGCTCAACACTTGGGTGCAGAGAATTCCTACTAATCCTTTCATCTTGTATTTAGCTGGTTACCCTTCATTGAAGTCACATTTGTAGCATAATTAATGAAATAAGCTTTTCCTCTTGCTTAAACAGCTCTGCAGGTGACTTAGAAACTCCTTGTCCCTTTATGAGGAAGCATGGACACCTAATAAGTTCTAGGGCTTTGGTCATAATCCCTAGTAGTCAAATTATTACACCTTGAGCATTTGACCGAGCCTGACAGGATGTAAAGTACATGTACTTTATAATGTATGTCAACAACGTTACACATGCCTCATAATGCATGTCAACAACTTTACTATCTGCTACAAATGGAAACTTGCTGAATTTATTCCCTAAAATGCTTTTTATGCTTTTCTTGGTTCTGGCTTAGTGGTAATGTATTTAAATGTCTGCAAGAAATATTCAAAAGAATGAAACACATAACTTTAGTTGAGATGCCTACATTTCAAACCAAATACCGGCTGATCAGTGAAGAGCCGGGTTAAGTCTGCCCTTATTTAATTAGAACTATCCAGGGAGACACTGGCTTCCTCCTTCAGATCCTACCTTTTAACAGTATTTTTGAGATTGTGATTTTTCAGAAGGCAGGTGATTATTTGGGTGATAACATCTCCAGTTGTTTCTGACATAAAAATGCATATTTAATATGTTTCTGGCACAACAAAACACAGCAGCACCGAATCAGTTTCCCTCCTGGAAACTGACCCCCACCCCTGTCTCTTTCTGTCTCCCTCTCTCTTTCCCTTTCTCCCTTCCTCACTCCCTCTCTTCCTTTCTTCTCTCCTTCCTCCCTTTCTCTTCCCCTCCCTTACCCTTGCTTCTAACCTTTAAATTTCTGAAATGAAGCCTCAGTATAGATTTAGCAAACTGGCTCTTATTAACGTCAGTGAACATTTGAGAATTTTGAGACATGGGTTGCAGATATCTGTCCTTGCAAAGGTTTCTGGTAGAGAAACCTCTGAGAAGTGATTGGAAGATTCTTCTCCACCAAAAAAACCAATCAAGGGGGCAGGAGGGAGGAATGGCTAGAGCAGCCAGATGGTTCCCTAACTAGGGGGTCAGTATCTAAGGGAGTAGCAGTTCACAGAAGAACAGGGAGGAAGATGAAAACATCAGACTTAGAGTTTTAGAATGTCATTAAAATGTATCTGGCTTCCTATTAATTTTGCCTTGACTGAAATTAGTTGGCAGGCCTCTGTTTATAGCCTAATTACCTTGTTCCCAGGGAAAAAGTGGTAAAAGAAATAACAGTAAATTTGTGCAAAAGCTACAAGGTTATGTGTTAGTACAGATTCAGGGTGGTTTTGGGGACAGGGATTGCAAATAATCTAAACAAAACTTATGAAGACTAAGGTTTTACCAGATTTTTCTTCATTATTTAGTGCTATAATTATTTCCTGAGGCTACAGACACGTGAATGGGATTCATGTCCTAGGCAGGTGAATAGCAGTCATTTCTTTTAATTTAGTTAGTTTACCAAGGCAACTAAACAAGCAACTGCTTACTCACCAACTGATAGGTTAACACAGTCTACTTTTATGTACTTACTAACAAATACTTTTGTTTTTGTGGATCATAGAGTCCCCATTATACCCACTCAACCTTGTCACAGTAGTACTAAAACAATCATAGACAAAGTGCAAACAAATGACTGTGATTGTGTTTCAATAAAGCTTTATTTACAAAAACAAGCAATGGATTCCATGTCCTGCTTATGGCAAGTCATCCAGTGGAATGTGAAGAGAAATTTATGTATGTGCAACACAGAGAAGAGTAATTGTTCAACAAACACTCTGAGTAAAAAATAAGCTATCAGGTAAATTAAAGTGCACACATACATTTTAAATGTACAAAATTGTGGCACCACCTCCAAGTCAGAGTCAAGAGACTGAGGATAAAGTCACTGCTGCATCAACATAAACAAAAAGGGAACACAGGGAAGATGATCAATGCATTTTCTTAATGCTGAGGGATGAGTAAACTGCCCTGCACAGTCAATTGCTTATAGAGTGCTGTTGAACTATTTTAACAAGCTGTGCTTACAACTACGCCACTAAGGCAAGGGAATGTTGTTCCGAGTGGTGGCCATGTCAAATGTATCACACACTTTTGTAAAGGTGTGAGTCTAAATGAGTCATTTTGAGATCATTCTCACCCTTGAAGGGTGAGTTTAATTTGTCTCATGAATAAGCACCAGATTTTGGAAGCAAAGGTCTGAATCTCAGCATCAGTACTGCTTCATGCTGATTAGCCAAGATACCATTATCTGTGTTTCAGTATTCAGCCAAACCATCCATGGTCCTCAAACCCGAGCATTGAGAGACAATGGGGACCACATCAGAGTCAACCACTTGCTTTTTAGTTAGGAACTCCCAACTTCCTATTCTGTTTTTGATTGTTTGTTCGTTTGCTTGCTTGTTTTTGCTTTGCTTTGTTTTTGTCTAGGGCAGAAAATGTTGGCACCGCCTTGTTTTATTTTTGCTATGTTGTTGCTTTTCTTCTACTAAGCAATTGTGCTCCCCACTGTTGCCACACTTGTGTGTCTCACAGGGTGGTTTATGTTGTGCTTGCCTACAGGTAGTGGTCAAGTTCAGGATACACAGCTAAGGCAGCACTTCCAAGGCCTCCTTCCTACACCAAGCCTATAAAATGGTCCCGAGAATCTTATATACCCCTCAGCTGGAGGGGCTTTGCCTACTCAGTGTCTGGACCACTGCCAAGAAGATCTGTCCAGCTGTAAGCCTCATTTTATATAGTTATTTCCACTTATTTTTGTGTTGCAAAATGTAAACTAATCTGTTTAGCTAGAAAATCACATCCCCTGAAAAATGCGTATGTCCTAATTTGATATGCCATTTTTATATACTTTTTCTGGGGTTAGGATGAATTTACTTTGTTTGCATAAATAGAAATTTCTGTATAATTGCCACAAGATAATGTAAATAGTTAATCATATGTAATTCCTTAAAATCTAATATGGGTAAATATTCTTTATTTGAAATAAAATTTTCTTTGGAAATAAAATAGACTCCTTTCAAAATTGTCTTTGAGAGTCTCCCTGCAACATGCCTTCCTTCCTCCACTCTTGCTTAATCATTAGCTAACATTGTCAAATTTTTACTGTGCTCACAGTATGTGTTAGATATGATGGTAAGAATATGCCTAGACTCCAGTGGTGTTAGGCAGAAACATTTTAGAATGAGCTTATGAACAAAGGTGAAGGGCCGCTCTTACCTTGATCTTGTCTGTGGACTTTTTATAATTACTATGCTTTCTTCATAAAATAATACCCCCAAATAGTGCCAAGTATGACTGGCAGAAATAAAATAAAAGAGATTTAACCAAAATGGAGTTCTGGGGAGGAGTTACACGTGTCTAACAGGCCCTCTGTGATTCATATTTTACCAGCAAAGAAAGGAATTTCTCACATCATGTTGTTAACTCTAAGCTGGAGCAGTTAATATGGAGCATGAGTCACTAGCTCTGTATCTACACATCAGTCTAAGAAGACCCACTTGCCCATATCCCGAGGGTGCAGCAGTCTCCCTCCTAGCTCTTATTTGCTTCTTTTCATTCAGCTCATGCCATATGCCCAGCTCTTGAGATACTTAAAGGTATTAAGCAAAAGATCTATAAAGCACACCAAAATATAGGTTGAATGAAAAGAGAGCTGAGAACATCTTATGTTCATTCACTGTTTTGGGAAAGTGTGGGTGTCAGTGCCCAGGCACAGTGTACCAGCACCTGCTCTCTGACCACATTCACTGGCTGCTGGGCATCCAGGAGGATCGGGGAGGAAAAAACACGCGCATATCTCTGCCCAAGGAGTGTTACCTTTCCATTCTTATGGTGAAAGCCTTCTCCTGTACTATCATGTTTTCTAGAAGAAAGCAACACTTACAAAGTAATCAAGATGTGTCTTTAGTGAGATAGAACATTTTATATTTATCTTTTAAGATTAGTTCTGTAAAATTCCTTTCAAAAAGTTGCTAGACATTTGGAGATCTGGGATTATAGGAATTGCCGGTGGTCTTCTAACAAAAACACCAATCTAACGCTCACTGATTCTGCTCAAACCTGAAATCTAACTCAACATTTCAATGAAATGTTATCACTATCAGACAAATTGACTAAAGTGGCTAGTATGTATACAGGATCATAAGTTGAATTATTTTATCTCAAAATAAAATATAGAACATATATATATATATATATATATATAATTTAATAAAGGTCTCCTACATTTAAAAATATTGGTTATCATATTTAACATGATATTTATTTGAGTATTTATTTCAAAACAATTCCTATAATTGAATAATCCTTTTTGGGGAGTAGTCTCTTTGGCTCCTGTTGCTGTGTTAGATAGGCTCTCTGTATGGGACATGGTCTAGCCTTACAATTGTTATATTCACCCTCGACTACCTCCTAAACCTCCAAGTCTCCCAGCCTCCTAAGTGCTAGAATTACAAGTATCTGCCACTATATGCGTGAATCAAATTTTTCTTAAACTATAAATTATAGATCTTTTAGAAAATAGCATGCTATACATATGTTGATCTAAAGTGTATACCCTAGGGAATCTGTTGACTTCCATCTCAGGCTCCAATTCTATTTGTTCTCCCAAGACAGGTTTAGTGGCTCAACACAGGAGATATGTAGCTATGAACACAGAGTTGGGGGTGGAGAATGAGCAGTTAGACACTGCATCCCAGTCTGCTACTTCCATGATTCTCTTGGCAAGATGTCCATCATTTACTGCCTCAATGTCACTTGTAAAAATTCCTCTTTTGTTTTGTTTGATTGAGGATTGTAACTTACTCACAGAGCATATTTAGAGCATGCCTTGGTACTTGCAAAGACTATTGGAAATGTTCACTTGCTGCATCAGAGACAACAGCACTCATGGTGACCTTAGATAGTCTTTATTCTCACTTTCCACTATAATTTTCTTGTTTATTTCTTTAACTGAAGCCATAAATTCTAAGCCTTTGTGCAACAGCAGGGTAAAGTAATGGCAAAATACTCTCATGAGCATGCGCACTCCATACTTACGCTTCACTTTTGTCTTCCTTCCGAGTATCTAACTATGAAGTGTCTTCATGTGATGCTACCAATGGGTCTATCAATGGAAAACACTGAGCACTGAAATATATACTAACTTCCCACAGTTTCTAAAACTCCTCTGCTCATTTGTGTTGCCCAACTCCCATCTTTGGTTTCTGTTACTTTCAATTGACCTACTTATCATACATAGCATACAGCATTATCATACATACTTAGCATACAGGAGATGACCTTCATGAAATGCACAGGATCCCAGATTCACCCCCCTCCTCCAACAATCAGTACTTATTTGGCTACTGCGCTATACTTAGTTACTTTTAACATGAGTTTTTGTTTTTAGTACTCATTTTTGGAAATGTAGAAATTACTCATGCTGCATTATCATGCCCAATGTGGTGAATGGAAATTTCAGAGGAGATTCTCCTATGAGGAGAAGAATCCAGAGTGCCATGTGCCCCAATTTTAAGGTGATCACCCCACTTTTACATGCTGTCTCCCTATGTTCCCAAGAACAGAGCAAGTGCTTTCTTAAGCCAGGTCCCTATTGATTGCCTGAACTACTGAGTGCTGCAGGCTAAGCCAGAGAACTTGAGGAAGTAGGGTAGAGTTAGATTCATTCCAACTGAAAACTCATTGGATGAAGATCACAGTCCTACAATCTGCCGGCATGGCATGAGGTTTTCCTAAGGGTTGGTGCATTGTTAGCAGAACAGTACTTGGTTACTTAACATACTCTGTTGTCTCCACTTAAGGAATTTTTTTATTTTCTATATTCTTTATTTAAATTCCAAATGATTTCCCCTTTCCCCGTTCCCCCCTCCCCAGAAGTCCCATAAGCCCTCTTCCCTCTCCCTGTTCCCCAGTCAACCCCCTCCCACTTCCCTGTTCTGGTATTCCCCTACACTGCTGCATAGAGTCTTTCCAGGACCAGCAGCCTCCCTTTCCTTCCTTCTTCTTGGGAATCAATTGATATGTGAATTGTGTCTTGGGTATTCTGAGCTTCTGGGCTAATATCCCCTTATCAGTGACTGCATACCATGTGTGTTCTTTTGTGATGGGGTAACATTCCTACATTTGCCTTTTGCCATCTGGTTATCTCTGGCATTAGTTGGTCCTGCTCTCACTGGCTGGTGCTTGAACATCCTGTGAGCCTGCAAGGCTATTTCCGCACCCCTGGATGACAGGGTTTCCTCTGGCACAGATTGATGAGGGGCTGCCCTGCTCCTGGGTGCTGTTGGAGCCCTGGTGTGCCTTGCCCCAAGCGATGTTATACTGGGGATATCTCTGTATACCTGGTTGTCCCTGTCTGGTCCGTCACTGGAGCAAAGATATTGGAGGCTATGGGACCCCCTCCAAGTGCGGGTCATCCTGCAGGGCAAACATCCTATGGCAGGGTTGGTGCACAGACAACCACAGAGCTTCCCAGCTCTTGGGCGCAGGTGGAACCCTAGCTGGCTGTGTCCCAAACGATGTTATACTCGGGATATCTCTGTGTACCTGGTTGTCCCTGTCTGGTCCGTCACCGGAGCAAAGATGCACTTAAGGAATTTAAATCATAGATCTTTGCTTAATTTTTACTTTGAAAAAGTACCCAGAAAAATCCTGGGTCACACCTGGCACACACAAACAAGCAAATATGTGTTATAGAGATGGGAGAGAAAGAGAAGCCCAGTTGACTTTGGGCTATGAATAGAGGTGGACCTGGAGACGATGTCACTGTGGTGATGTGAGAGGCCTATGCAGCCAGCAGAGGCCATGGTGATTTGCGACCTATGCTGCTGTCTCTGGGTTCATGGTCCTGCTGAAGTGTGTGTCCCTTACCTGTAACAACACCGAAATCTATGAGAATTAGCCTGAAACAAGTTTGATGTCGCAGGGGTGCTCTGAGCTGGCTCTGCCCTTTACCAGCACCCCACAGTGACCCCAGGAGTGACATAAGCATGTCAGAGCTGTTCTTGCCTCTCATCTTCCGCTCAGTAGTCTTGGCACAGCACAGTTGGCTCCAAAGGCATGGGTGCAGGAGAGCTGGCCCCATCTCTTGTGGCAGTGATGTGGGAGAGATAACCCTGATGACAAGGGCAAAAGAAATTTGGCAGACTGACCAACTCAACTACCACCCAGACCAAGATCAAGGACTCTGAGTTGGCCTACCCCAGTATCTACCTATCTGTGAAGTACTAGAACACATGAAGGGGCCAGTCCTTTGGATCCATAGCTGCAGGAGCCCCATGACTCAGGGGCAACAGAAGGATATCTGAGAGTCTCTATAACCATCCAGACTGTTATAGCAGCAGTCAGAGGTCTCAAACTAGCTTAAGGATTCATTGCAATGAACACTCATAAGAAAAGCACTTTGGGCAAAAGGGTGCACTATGCGCATAACTTACAATTCTACTACATGGAATGCATTTGTGATCAAGATGTGGGAAAGATGGAGAAATAGAATGGTATATGAGGAGAAGGCTGTGGTAGATAGAGGAGCTGGCCAGTGCTCAGAGGAGTAGAAGATGTTGTTTTTGTTCTTATTTCCCTTTCTTTTCCTTCCTTCCTTCCTTCCTTCCTTCCTTTATTTCTTTATTGTTTCTAATTTTCCATTTTTATCTTTTATTTGCTTTTGGAGGGAAGCTGCAAAGATGGAGGGTGGATATGGACAGCCTGAGAGATGAGTGGGATTGAAGTTCATGATGTGAAATTCCTAAAGATTCAATAAAAAATTATATTTAGCCGGGCGGTGGTGGCGCACGCCTTTAATCCCAGCACTTGGGAGGCAGAGGCAGGAGGATTTCTGAGTTCGAGGCCAGCCTGGTCTACAAAGTGAGTTCCAGGACAGCCAAGGCTACACAGAGAAACCCTGTCTCGAAAAACCAAAAAAAAAAAATTATATTTAAAATAAAATAAAAGTACCCAGAATATGAGCTCTCTCTTACTTATGATTGGTCTGATAAGGAAATGCATCTTTGTGTAAGCTTGTGGCTTTGTTTATGGGCATAGAGGGGGTCTTTCTTTGCATATTGTGTTCCTTTTAAATTCTTCAATTGATAAACATGACGATTATTTTATTTGGGTTTGTTTTAATTGTATTTAACCCATAAAAAATCCAAATGAAAGACAAAAATATTGGAAATTGAGCTTTTTGAAAGTGTAGCTATGATTTTTCTGACTGCTATTGTGGCATATCTGAAGGACAAAATACTATTGCATAGGAAATTTACAAAAAGCATTAACATGCACAAGAAAGAATATTCCTTCTAATAATAACATATTAGTGAACAAGAAATGAAGTGATCATGTAATGTTGTTCTGATGGACTTTTCTCTATCAGCTCAGTACCTCCCAGGGTAAACATTTTCATTGGAGCATTTCTTTGCCTGTAAGAATATCTATAGGACATAATTTACCATGGTGAGTGGCAAGCCTTCTGAGATGATACCAAATTGTCTTCCATTGGAAGATCAAACAGGAACCTAAACGCCACATATAATTGTTAGAAGTGAGCAAACATTAGAAACAGCCCGCAGTACCTGCATTCTAGCTATATGTGTTCTGACAGAACCTGGGAGTGTATGAGAAGTCTTTACCAATCCCCAAGAGTTACTTATAGTGTAAGCAACACAGACTACAGAGCAGCTCCTCTCTCTTCCCTATATCTCAAGGATTGTTATAGCAATGGTGGTATTGATTATCTCCCAATTCCGAATTCTCATTTGATTTATTTCATATGTCAAGGAGTATTTCCACCACTTTGAAACAGGGACCAAATACTCGTAAGACACATAAACACAGTTGGAAAATTACAAAAGGTGTGTTTTGTTGAGTTGGGAATGGAATAGAATGTGGAGAGACACACTATCGGAAGAGAAGAGCTGGAAAAGAAGAAAGGATGTTTAGAAACGGGTTCACCCTGCTTATGCTATTTCTTGGGGATGAACTGATGAAATGAGGAAAACCAGAGGGACAAAACACTCAGGTACATCTGTGTTGCCTAGGAGCAAAGGAGAGCTGTGGTAAAATCGCAGGAATTGCAGATGGTCCGTCAATGAGAAGATAGCACTCTGTGGTCCTTCTACACATTCTTTATATATTTACTCTCCCCTCTTTAGGACTGCTTAAGTCCTATGATGCTCCAGTGAAAGAAACAACTATTGGAGAGAGTCAGGAGGGCCGGGGAGCCTCAGGAGTGAGAACAAGAAACACCTTAGTTTTGATGTGAATGGACAGGTAACTGCAAGGTTTGGCATGTGCCAACATAGAAAGGTGACAGTCAAAGGCACATGTCTACATTTTTAGCCACTTCTGCCATTTAGTAGCACCAATGTTCAAGAAGTGGGGACAGAGTCAGGCATTGAAGAAGAAGCTGAACTGACTGGTGTTACATTATTGTTCCCTAGAGAATGGCATCTGGAAATGGAGTCATGCACATGAGAACAAGTTGCAATTTGTTACACATTTGACTTTGTGGGTTTAACTCTAAGCTTACTATGCAATAATTAAATAAAATTGCATTTTATTTCCCACCTTGAACAAGTGTTATATTCCTCTCATCCTTGTTATTATCAATAATACTATCATTTCCCTATGAGCTCTTTAATCCTCCACTCTTCTCTTCAGACCTTTGTGCTTTGTCCTGCCTTCCCACTCTCAAGTTCCAGGATGGAGAATCAGCCTGATTTCTCTGCCTTCACCATGGCTCTACCGAGCACACCTATCTCTGTGATGTAGTATCTCCTTTCCCCTCCTACAGCCTTTTTCTTTTTTTACTTTGCTTTTGTCTTTTTCTCTGTTCTCTAGGACCCTTTTGTGATTTTACCAGTAAAAATTTTAAGCCTAAAATTCTTCTGAAATTCTTTATTTAATTATTGAAGTACCCTCTCCCCACCACAACCCTGTCATGGAAGATGTTATTTTCCACTGCACCACTGGTCACTCACATAAGCATTATTTACAAATAGACCTGGATCTTTACTAAATTCAAATCCCTCTCATTTTTATCTAAGTCACTATTTTCACATGTGCCTTACATTGCTTTTCTGATTCCCACCACTTGCTCTAATACATCAAAAAAAATTGCCCAAGATATTTTTAACCTTCCCCTCAACTCCCACCCATATTATTAGTCTTCCTCAACTTTCAACTCTAACAGCCTTTATCCCTTAAACATATTCTGTCATATGAAGCAATTTATCATTTTCACATATACACTGTCCCTCCCTGGGGTGACTGTTAACACTTCAGAGACTTGTCTTCTTATTTACTTTGTATTAAAAATAAAAAGTGTTACCTATGTAGCCAATTCCCTTTTAAGGATGCACTGAATTATACATTTATTGAGTGAATCACTGGTAGCAATGCAGTATATGTTTATTAATCAAATGATGAAATATAGAAGGAACAAAGCAAATGTGTGTTGAATTAGCGAATTTCTGAAATCAACTACATACTGTCCAGATGTTCCTACCCATGGGGAAGTTCCACTATTCCAAAGTCACAGTTGGATGATATTTACAAGGCTTCAGAGCATCTTTGCTAAATTATCTCGAGTTTTCATTGATATCAAAAGTAAATGTTTGTTCATTTGTTTTATTTTAATGAAGTTTTACTCAGAGTTACTATATGAAGAACAATAGATTTTGTTGTTTATGAACCCAGCAAAGTCAAACAAGATTCTGATGCAAATAACATCCAGAGATGTTATTTTAAAGATAGGGATACAGGGTACAGAAATGCTAAAGAATATGTCCCTAACATACACAGACAATCAGTAAAAAAATCTGCTCTCAAATACAAATGATAATGTATATTTTTATACCACATTATTTCTCACATCCTGCCATCCTGTAGCTTCTACTAGACGAACAATTCAAGGATATCAATATATTCTTGCCTCCAAAACTCTTCAAAATACTACAAGGCATTATAATATGATCTGTTCTCTGTTGGATAAAGGAGACATCCTTCAGTCATACAATAGTGTTCCTTTGGTGGTTCCTCTTAACTAAGTAAAACTAAGCTGTGTGGTCCAGATCATGAAGAAACAAGGACCTAGGTGGAGGTCAAACCAGTACCAGGGTTCTAGTTCTGAACATCCAACTCAACTGAATACAACAACCCCACATTTGTCATTCAAGGCCATGATACATCTCTTTTTATTCAAGGACTACATTGGCCAAATGCTTGTGTTGCCCCAAATACATGTGTTAAAGCTTTGTACCCAGTATTGTAGTATTTGCAAGTATCTCAAGAAGAGTTAGATTAGGTCATGAATGTACAATGTCCATAAGGAGATTAATGGCCATACATAAAAGAAGAAGAGATTCATGTATTCTTTCTCTCTCCTCAAACATGGGCACTAAGGGCAGACCATGTGAGGGTGTCACAAGAGGACTGTGTATGAAAACCATGGAAAGACCTGGGAACTGAGTTGCTGGATCTGATCAAATACTGTGAATTACAAGTGCCTGAGAGCTTAGTCAAGACTTTTCAGTTTATACAGTCCAAGAGCTCTAAGATACACTACAGTCCTTTTGGCTCATTCATCTGACTTTAAAACCATTTCAATTTTGTTGAGAAGTCTTAATGTCCTATTCCTCCAGTGTTGTGTACATACCTATTCATTACAGTTTTCTAAGGACAATGAAAATCTATTATCATAGGCAGACAATGTAAACAGCAAAATAGACAAACACACACACACACACACACACAGAGAGAGAGAGAGAGAGAGAGAGAGAGAGAGAGAGAGAGAGAGAGAGAGAGAGAGAGAAAGAGAGAGCTAGAGAGAAACACTGATAAAACTGGGAAAAATTATGCTAAAAAATCAAACCAAGCAGAGGACACAAATATTATGTGCTCATTAGAAAAAAATATAACTCATAATTGTTAGGAACCTAGAGGTGGGAAAATGGAAGATTTTCTTAGTGTATAAACTCTAAGATAAAGGTCCAATGAATAACATAGATCTCTAATCCCAGAAGTCAATAAAGCGATTATGGCAGAAAATTCGACAGTTTGAGGCTAGCCTTGGATAAATTACCATACCCTATCTTTAAAAAATAGAGTTCCAGAATTGAATTATGTTATATTGACTATGGCTCGTAGTAAGCATTGTATGACAGAATTTGTTAAGAGAGTGCATTTTAAGTATCCTCACCACACACAATCCCACATGGACACATGAAAGGAGGGAACTGTGAAAGTTGTCAGAAGTTAGAGCTCATTTATAATGTCTATGAATACCAAAACAATATATATTTCTGCAAAACAATATGGAGCATATATAATTTTGTTGATTAGTTCTTAATCAAGCTAGAAGGAAAAAAATGTTATATAAGAGAGACAATTCTGGAGTAAACTGTGTGGAATTGAGATTATCTATTCGGACTATACTTTTGTATCAAAAGAAGGTTGGACCTAGAAATGTTTTCCTCTGAGTTCCTCTGAGGAATCCAGGAAAGCCCCTCACCTTTAGCAGCTGAGTTATCGTTAGGCACCATGCTTCCCAATGGAGCATCAGCGGGAGCTGTTCTGTGTAATCTGATAAACACAACTGACTCTGCATATTGTTTTGCCAGAGAAAAATAATTCAGCTTTAAAAGCAATACAAAAAATGTTTGAAGCCAATGGCAGTAGCGCATCTCTGGTGCTTGCCAGCTTCTTCACACTTGGAGATACTCTACTCAGGAGCAGGCCAGCCTCTAACCAGGACTTTCACATCATCGTCAGGGAGTTCTCATCCTGGCTGGATCTGTGTGTGGTATTGGGTTACCCTGTATCACTACAGGTTCCATTACAGAGATTCATTGTGGAGTCCCTCTCTTTCTATCAGAGTCTAACAGACCCTATGTAACCAGGGATACTAGATCCAATTAGAAAGGCTTAAATGAAATAAGTTCCCTGAAATTTTTCTCATGGCAGAGATCTACTATACAAAAAGTTTGTTTGGGGGGTCTGGCTCAACCAATTGAATTTCATTGAAAAGTCTTTGGTCATTAACTATGGGCTATCCTTGGCTATCCATTCCATTGGTGCTGTCAAGCTTTTGGGGTTTTATTTTGTCATTTTGTTTTGCTGTTGTTTATGTCTGATCATTATTGCTTTTCTTTATGTAGCTCCTACAAACACAGTTAAGTAAGGAAAGTCAGGGGCTGTCTCCTTTTATAATGCTACATATTTTCATTGGATTTTTATGACTTCTACTGAACTCCAGTTGGAGTTAGGTGCAAGAACCAACAGAAGACAGACTTAAAAGATATGGCTCCTGTCTTCAGGGATTTAGAATGTACCTGGGAGAAAATGGACTCTTGCACAATGCCACCACATAACACTAAGAAGGTGCTAAATTAGTGGCGTTCACCTGCCAGACATGCAGCACACATACTCAATTATCTTGCCAGTCTGGGAAGGACAAGATCAGCGCAAGCTGTAAATTGGGGTAGGGTGTTACCTCTATTATTTACTCTTGCTTGTTTGTTTTGGTGTTTGGGGTCTATTTCCTTTGCCTGTGAGACAGAACCTCACTTCTTCTGGCCCAGGCTTGTTGAAATTTTGAGTGCAAGCCACCCTCTTTCTTCAGCAGTTAAAGTGGTAGGACTTGAGGTCTACAATACTCTACCCAGGATTTTTTTCTTTCTTTCTTTCTTTCTTTTTTTCTTTCTTTCTTTCTTTCTTTCTTTCTTTTATTATTATTATTATTATTATTATTATTATTATTATTATTATTATTTTCTATATGCTTTATTTACATTCCAAATGATTTCCCCTCTCCTGGTCCCCCCCCTCCCCAAATGTACCATAAGCCCTCTTCCCTCCACCTATCCCCATTTACCTAAGAATTTCATGAATTCATTGCTTTTAATTGCTGAGTAGTATTCCATTGTGTAAATATATATGGAAAATATCTCTGATAAAATTGAAGAAATATATAGAAAAACACATTAAGATTGACTATTTCATGGAAAAATTGTACAGATAAAATGGTAGGCATAAAAATATTCCTAAGTTGATTGAAAGTGGAATTATAAACATTTTCTGACAAAATTTAAAATCTACAAGGAAAATATTTCTGATAAAACTCAAGAAATATATAGAAAAAAACGTTAAAACTGGATATTTCATGAAAAATTATATAGATAAGATGGTAGGCATAAAAATATTCCTAAATTGATTGAAAGTAGAAGTAAAAACATTTTCTGATAAAATTGAAGATTTACATGGAAAATATCTCTGATAAAATGGAAGAAATTTATACAGATAAATTGGTAGGAATTAAAATATTCCTAGGTTGATTGAAAGTAGAAATGTAAACATTTTCTGATAAAATTGAAGATTTACATGGAAAATATTTCTGATAAAATTGAAAAATATATATGGAAAAACATTAAAATTGAAGATTATCATGGAAAATTATATAGATAAAATGGTAGGCATAAAAATATTTCTAAGTTAGTTGAAAGTGAAATTATAAACATTTTCTGATAAAATTGAAGATTTACATGGAAAATATCTCTGATAAAATTGAAGAAATATATAAAAGACATGTTGAGATTGAGTACTTCATGGAAAAATTATACAGATAAAATGGTAGGCATAAAAATATTCCTAAGTTTTTTGAAAGAGGAATTATAAACACTTTGTGATAAAACTGAAGATCTACAAGGAAAATATTCCTGAAAAATTTCAAGAAATATATAGAAAACCATGTTAAAACTGACTATTACGTAGAAAATTATACAGATAAAATGGAAGGTATAAAAATGTTCCTAAGTTGATTGAAAGTCAAATTATAGACATTGTCTAATAAAACTGAAGATCCACATGGAAAATACTTCTGACAAGATTGAGGAAAAATACAGAAAAACATTAAAATTAAAGATTATCATGGACAATTATTCTGACAAAATGGTAGGTATAAAAACATTCCTAAATTGATTGAAAGTGGAACTACAAACACCCCCCCTCCCAACAAAACCAGAGATCTACATGAAAAACACCTCCAACAAAATTGAAGAAATACACTGAAAAAATGTTAAAATTAAAGATTATCATGGAAAATAATACAGACAAAATGGTAGACACAAAAAGCATTACTAAATTGAAAGAGGAGTCACAAACATTTTCTGATAAAATCGAAGATCCACATGAAAAACATCTCTGTTAGGCTATGTTTTTTGTTGGGGAATTGAGTCTATTGACATTATAAGATATTAAGGAATAGTGATTGTTGCTTCCTGTTATTTTTTGATGTCCTTTTTATGTTTGTGTGGTTACTTTCTTTTGGGTTTGTTGGGAAAAGATTACTTTCTTGCTTTTTCTAGGGTGTAGTTTCCCTCCTCATGTTGGTGATTTCCATCTATTATCCTTTGTAGGGCTGGATTTGTGGAAAGATATTATGTAAATTTGGTTTTATCATGGAATATCTTGGTTTCTCCATCTATGGTAATTGAGAGTTTTGCTGGGTATAGTAGTTTGGGCTGGCATTTGTGTTCTCTTAGGGTCTATGTGAGATCTGCCCAGTATCTTCTGGCTTTCATCGTCTCAGGTGAGAAGTCTGGTGTAATTCTGATAGGCCTGCCTTTATAGGTTACTTGAACTTTTTCTCTTACTGCTTTTAATATTCTTTCTTTGCTTAGTGCATTTGGTGTTTTGATTATTATGTGCCGGGAGGACTTTCTGGTCTGGTCCAGTCTGTTTGGAGTTCTATAGGCTTCTTGTATGTTCATGGACATCTCTTTCTTTAGGTTAGGTAAGTATTCTTCTATAATTTTGTTGAAGATATTTACTGGTCCTTTAAGTTGTAAATCTTCACTCTCTTCTATACCTATAATCCTTAGGTTTGGTCTTCTCATTGTGTCCTGGATTTCCTGGATGTTTTGGCTCAGGAGCTTTTTGCATCTTGCATTTTCTTTAACTGTTGAATCAATATTTTCTATGGTATCTTCAGCCCCTGAGATTCTTTCTTCTATCTCTTGTATTCTGTTGTTGATGCTTGCATCTATGACTCCTGAATTCTTTCCAAGATTTTCTATCTCCAGAGATGTCTCACTTTGTGATTTCTTTATTGCTTCTACTTCCAGTTTTAGATCCTGGATGGTTTTGTTCAGTTCCTTCACTCATTTGTTTGTGTTCTCTTGTAATTCTTTCAGGGATTTTTGTGTTTCCTCTTTAAGGGCCTCTACCTGTTCACCCATGCTCCCCTGTATTTCTTTCAGGGATTTTTGTGTTTCCTCTTTAAGGGCCTTTACCATTTGACCCATGTTCTCCTGTATTTCTTTAAGGGAGTTATTTATGTCCTTCTTGATGTCCTCTAACAGCATCGTGAGAAGAGACTTTAAATCCAACTCTTGCTTTTCCAGTGTGTTGGGGTATCTAGGATTTGCTGTGGTGGGAGAACTGGGCTCTGATGTTGCCACGTAGCCTTGGTTTCTGTTGGTAGGGTTCTTGTGCTTGCCTTTTGCCATCTGGTTATTTCTGGTGTTAGTTGTTCTTGTCTCTGGCTGGAGCTTGTCCCTCCTATGGGTCTGTACTCTTGGGAGACCAACTCTTTTCTGGCATGGTGTGTGCACAGAAGGCTGTGGAGCTGTCTGGCTCCCTGCTGCAAATGGTGGCTGGAAGGGAAGATGCCTGTCCCAGCTGCTCCAATGATCGTATGCCCTGTGTGCTCCTAACTGTACCCCTCCAGAGAAAAGGTGAAGATCTCACCTCCACTCTCAGAAGTGAAATCGCTGCTGGGAGATCATTCTCTCCTGGTGTCCTAAGCACAGAAGGCTGTAGCGCTGCCTGGTTTCCTGCTGCAAATGGTGGCTGGAAGGGAAGACTCCTGTCCCAGCTGCTCCAATGATCGTATTCCCTGTGTGCTCCTAACTGTACCTCTCCAGAGATAAGGTGAAGATCTCACCTCTGCACTCATAAGTGAAATCTCTGCTGGGAGATCATTCTTTCCTGGTGGGCTAAGCCTCTACCCAGGATTTTATCTGCTTACTAAATAATTAGAAGTATTAGGACAGAGACAATGACTGCATATTATAAACAAACAAAGAAAGAAGCAAATAAATAAATGAAGAAAAAGCATGAGACAGGCCCAAGAACACTAAGGAAGTTAGGTACTTCGCTGTCTCAGAGCTGAGACCCACAGCCTCAACCACCATTGTGAAAAAGCTGATAGTAGCATGAGTAACCTGTTTTGGATCCTGGATGATCATAGCTTTCCCATAGAGATTTGTTCTGTGCTCTTCTGTATCTCAAAGATACATCTGTCTTTAAATGTGTAGAGCCTTTGCAACACAGCCAGGCTAACTACCTACAAAGGAGGCACACATATTATTAGCATAATCATCATTTCCCACCTGCTTGCTCCACATGAACCCATTACTCATGCTATCCTGTCCCTGGAGGAGCCTCGCTCACCTCTCAGGTTCACATACCTGCTCACTGAAGAAGTCACCAAGCCTTAACTTTTAAAGTGAACACTTTCAAATGCATGTGTACGTGTGTGTGTGGTGTGTGTGTGTGTGTGTGTGTGTGTGTGTGTGTGTGTGTGTGTGTGTTGGGGGGGGATTAGAAAGAAAGGTGGTGTTAGACTTGGGTTCCTTAATAAATACATTTGTGTTTCAAAAGTTGGAAGTGGTTAAAGGTGTTCAATGCTGCCCAGTGTCACTAAAAGGAAACAGCTGACTTAGGAAGCATGCAACCTAAAATATCTCCCAAGTCCAGAGCTCCCACCTGAGAATGAGCTTCCCAGGTCTCTTGTCTCCCCCATCTCCTTTTGTAGGTATCAATGATAATATGGGACTAAATCCACATTTTCTAAGGGAGAAATTGCCAGCTTCTTAATCTCATGCAAATGTAATGATATTTTTATTAGTTTATAATATGACTTCTTAAAGAACAAGTTGAAAGGAGGGAGAAGTCCACCAAAGGGGGGGGCAACAAATATTCACCAACCCATATGGTCAGTAATGGCTGTTTAATAGCCCTCCTATTACAAACCTAAGAGACAGCAGTCTGAATTACCAGTAGAGTATTAATAAACAGGAATGAGTTAATAGAGCATAAAGACCTTCTAGTGGAGCAGTGGGGGAGTTGAATATTCTTTTCTTCAGTCAGCTGTAAGTAATTACTGCATGGTGTGCCTCTGACTATTACCATAACAGAGCAATTGGACGTGAAGAATGGATAATAGTACGGACATGAAGGTATTTTTAGAATATCGGCAGTGGAGCAGGTAACTGGCCTATTCCAGTAGAAACCAGAAACCTTTAAGTAAGTTTAGAAAGTCTTTTTTTTTCCTTATGACATTTAGCCATGATAGAATTTTAAAAAGATCAATCTAATAAATTATTTAAAATAACTTTACAAAGAGGATGCCCATGATATGTAAATAAGCAGGCAAGAAGGGAGGAAGAGAGAGCCTGAAAAGCCTGGGCAGATGCAGGCGTCTCGTGACTTGCTGTAACTACATAATCACAGGCTCCCTCCCACTCCTGGGAGACACAGCCTTCCTCGGCCTGGATATGGAATCTGCTTCACTGGTTCCCACTGGCTGCACAGGTGAAAGTGAAAATATTCAAATCAGAGCTGTAACTATGATTGCTGGAGTTGTGGGTTTTCTAAAATTGAGTTAGTCATCCTTGGTGATTTAATGATGCATATCATTTATTTTAAAATATTATTACAGGGGCATTGACTGAACGGAGGCTCCTCTCTTTGCAGGACTGTCCATTATGTGATGCGGCGGGTATGTCACCAGCGGCAGCAGGCGGAGTTACTGTCTAACGGTCCAACATATGTTCTCAGATGAAAACAGCTTGCGATTTTGATTCAGAAAGTGGTAATTTTGCAAATGCATACAAATATCATTTAAGGAATATTTTGTTTTGTTTTGTTTTGTTTTTTTTCCCAGGGTATAGGTCCTTCTTCTGTCTCCTGGCTGCACAGGCTGATGCTGATTTTTCAATTTGCAGGTTTGTTAAGCATCATAGAATGTTTTGGTTCTCAATCAAGAATATTCTTCCCAAGTGGTTCCTAAGTTCTATGCTCAAAAAATAAGCGTGTGTCCTCTTTGTCTCCTAGCAGCATGTGTTCTGCTGTACAATAGCAGCACACGGCGGTAAGATGCAATGCTTCTGATTGAACCATCCTAGAGGTCTCTAACCTGCACCTCTCATGGGCTTCAAGCTTTCTTAAGACAGGACAGTGCACTCTTCTTTGGAGGTTGCTGGCAGCTGGAGTCCAACTAGGGTTTTTAGGACTCATAGGTGAAATCTTCCTCCCTGCAGGTAGCACAGGAGATAAACATGGCAAACTACCTTAACAGTAATGGCCCAATTGTCACTGCCCCTGACACCAGAGACACCACGAATGAAAGTGGCAAGGTGTCCCAGATCCTGACCATTGCTTTGAAGTTATCTTGCTAACAAATGCATGCAGAATAAACACTGCCTCACAGTTTCAGAAAATTCCATGCCATGTGTTTGAGCTCTGCAAGCTGACACTCTATCCCATCTGGACACAACCTCTTTCTTGCTAAAGATGCCACAGTGTGACTTTCCAGCTGTATATTTCACCTGTTTGGTTGGTGATTTTTCATAGAAGGCAAGGTGCACCTGGAGCTGTTTTACTGCGACCCAGGGAGAGCAGCAGCAACTCCATGTTTCGATTTGCTTTTATCATGTGTCTGAAAATAGAATAATAGTTCTCTTTTCCTTACATCTATGGAAAGATGGGGATAAAAGGAAACCTGGCTAATTAAATGCCAATTTTAGACAAATTTTTCTCACATAGGACAAAGATCAAAGGTCACTTCAAAAAAAGTGCATAAGTCCTCATAATTACAGGCATTTCAAGCATTCAACACCTTTATGCTTCCAATCTGATAAAATTCAAACACTTGTAAGTGGCTTTGCTTGTAACCATCCTTGTGGAAGGTTACCCCATTTACATTTTTCCATACCCTATATTAATTGCAAACTTCCCAAAGGCACAACCCATACCTCCATGGTTAGATCAGGGTTGTCTCCTGGTCCAAAGGACCCATGTGCCACTAAGAAAAGGGTTCTACAGTCAGAGAAAATCAGAGATGTTGCTATTTCACATCTACAAAAATTCTCCCAAGAATTCGAATAAGCAGAGGAAAGGGGACAGTAGCTCTGTTTAGTATGAGAAGCCCCTGGGAAGAAAAATATCTGCACCTTTTCATCTCAGGGACCACTGTTTAACCTATCAGCATGTGAGCTATGAACATTTATTTTCCTTTTTCTAAAAGACAGGATCTCATTATGCAGTCCAGGCTGGTCTTGAGCTTCCAATCTTCATGCTTTAGTCTTTGAGTACAGGGATGACAGGCATACATTCCAAGCCCAGCATGATGAATCAAGTATTCTTAATGCTTATAGGTGCCCCTATATGTGACAGTTAGTAAATGACTGCCAACTTTACAGGACCTAGGAGATGAACTTCTAGACATTCCTATGAGTAAGTTTCTAGATGATGTTAACTGAGATGACAGACCTAACCTGACTGTAGGTGAAACTCTTGCATAGGCCACATTTCTAGAATGTGACTCAGTCAAAAGAGGACATAGCTAGGTACTATCATGTCTTCTGTATCTCTTTGCTTCCTGAACTCAAACTCACACCATGTTGACTGCTCTGCCAGGGTAGAATATATTTTCAAAACATGAACTAGTATAATTCCAAATCTGCTTAACTTCATTTAATGATGCATTGTGTCACAGTGATTTTATAAAGTAAGTAATGCATCATGAAATGCTCTCAGCAAACCCATTTCACTGACTCCATTGTCTAGAGTCTTCCTATGTCCTCATTGGCTACTCTGTCACTGGTCACTACATTGTCTGAAATGCGTTCAGTTTCATCTTAAAGATTCTATTATTCATGGCTTTCCAGGTAGTACCCAAGTCTATTTTATTTACTTCAGAGAATTTGTACTAGCTAATATTTTCATTGTGCTACCTTGAATCATTTCTGGTTCTTGGCTTCCACCTTTGTACAGTAAAGTTGCCTCTATTATTTAAGCAGGTCCCCCATAGCTTCCAGTGCTAGAGGTTCAGTCCCCAGTACAGCAGGGTTCAGAGGTTGAAGCACCTTTAAGAGGTGGGACCCAATATAAGAGAAGAAGTAAGTAGATCATGAGGATCACTGTCTTCTTGCTAGATCTATGTAGCTCTTTCAGAACTGTATTTTTCTACAAAAAAAGGATGAAAAAACATCTTTTGGCCATTTTTTTCTGGGTGTGGTATGTGCGTGGTCTTGGTAGTGAAATGTTAGTTGATGTGACAGAAACAGAGATGATGGCTCATGGTGCAGCCTCTGTCTGATTCAATCACTTGCTCCCATGCTATCTCCCACAAAAAGAGCATGATCAGCCAGAGTGCTGGGCCAGGAAGAGCAAACATACAAGCAAAGCAAGCAGATACAATTCTAACCGACAAAACAGGGTCCAGAAGATCTGAGTCCAATTATGATCAGTTCCTTTCCAGCTGGCCTAAACATTAATGTTATGACACAGGAATATTTTGTACTAAATGTTAGAAATTTTAGATTTGTTTGGTTTGTAGCACTTTTGTGGAGTAAATTCTGATTGTTAACGCTGTGTTTGTTTACTGTCTGCATTTTCATGGAAATATAGGTGCTATGGAAAATAAATGTTTTCTTTTCTTGTTATTCAACCCATTTCAGCAGACAGAAAAGAACATCAACATACATGATCATACGTGATCATTGTAGAATGTCATCAAAAATGTCATGTCTTAAGTACCTTTCAATTTAATATCATGTATTAGACCTCTGAGTTATATCAAATACTGAAAAACATCAGAGTAAGTTCATTAAGTGTAAAGAACTGCATACATGTAAGAAAGGAAACCATTTGGAGTGCTTCAGAAAATAGTATTAAAAATTTCTTGGTATGCAAAAGGCTGTCTTACCTGAAACAAGTTAATTTGGTTGAAAAAAAAGAGAGTTTTTTATTGAGATGCCATCCCACCCTTATGTATGTAAATATGTATGTATGTATGTATGCATGCATGCATGCATGTATGTATGTATTCATTCATTCATTCCTTTCTTATTTTAGATAAGGTTTTGCATCACTGTGGTGGGTTGATTGAGACATATCCCATACAGGCTCAGGAAGTACTTCAACAAACGTTCTCAGTTGGCAGTACTGCTTTGGTGGTTATGGAACCTCTGGAAAGTGGAGTCCTGTTGTGGGAAGTATATCATCGGGTGTGGGATTGAGAGTTTATGTCCTTGCCCTGCTTCTAATATGCTCTCTCTGCTTTCTGTGTGTAGCTAAAGATGTGATCTCCCAGCTTCCCAGTGTGCCCACTGTGCTATGTTATGCCTCCCTGCACTTACTCTGGAACTGTAAGGCAAAATAAACTCTTTCATCTGCAAGTTTCTCTTGGTCATGGTATTTTATCATAGGAAGACTAAGCGACTGATATGACTATGCCTTAGCCAGTATCTCTCTACTTACAGTAAAACAGGTTTTCCACATGCGTAGAGAGAAATTGACTTGGAAAGCTTACAGAAGCTTTCACACACTACTTGTTGTGGTCACCGGAAATATTAAAGTGTCATTGTCCTATCTCATTCTTTATTCTGATGAAAACGTTCTGACCTGGGTGTGGTGGGGAAGCTTCATTGTATTCTTGGAATCAACCTTGGAAAACTTGGGTAGTTCTGGTTTCCTTCCACAGGAAAATGGTGAGGATTCTTTAGAAATCTTCAACAGGATTTCTTAGCCTTAATTAAACCCATTGTATTTGATCTTTTAACCTGTACAGCTCACTCTTAAGTAAAGGTAATGACTCCACAGAACAGTTTGTTTTCTTTCCAGTCCCACCAAACTTATGTGCTAGCTTATATGTTATACTAGATTATGGAAGTATGATGAAGCTCTTGCCAGCAGGTACCAACTAGAGAAGAAAGGCATTCTTGGGGTAGTCTTGAAAGTTAGAGCTACAGTTGAGTAGCACTCATAGGACCCAGGAGTGGGATTACTAGAGAGGGACCAGCAACAGTGGGACTTGAATTATAAAGGTGTGATTAAAAATGGACATAAAGAGGTCAGAGAAATTACCCTTAGTATGCATTTATTCTTATAGGAAGGCTGCCCCACCAGGAAAAGCTAGCAACAGTTCATTCCTGAAGAAAGAGTAGACTCTTGCCCACATAAGTATTGTTTTGCTAATAGTAAACAAATAGGGGAGTTTGCAGAGCTTCCAATCACTCTTCCCTGGGTTTTGCTATGCATGCACACCTGTCTACTGTCTCAAGGTATGTGGAAAAGTGGTAAGGAATTACCAAAGGGCAGTCATTTGAGGGAGAGCAAAACAGTCTACAGGCTGAGGTGACCTATGCACTTGTTAAAATTCAGTCCCTGTTGCTTTATTTGGAAAGGTACTTGGACCTGCAAAAATAAATTAAAAAGCAAGAAAAGAAAGTCTGGAACATAAGAACAAGACAGGATAAATCATCTTTAAAAAAAATGGAATTCTGTTTGACAATGAGAGGATAAGAGCATTGTACAGAAATTCAAAAATAAGTTCTGTGGATTGATTGACTAGACAAGATAAGATGTCTCAAGGGCAAGGGCTCAGGAGTATATATGGTCAACTGAAATTTATTCTGACAGTACAGAGCATCTTCGTAGATACCTGAAAACTGTTTGATTAAATTTCTGAAGTAAATGTATATATCAGGAAGTGTTTATATCTGCTTTTTTATTATTTTATAAATATTATTTTATTATTTTATAAATGAACTGTGTCAGTAACATATCAAGTTGGTCTTTTTTGGATGGCACTGGTTGCCCTTCTGTCTTGATTATTCCCATCCAGCTGTCCCACCCTACACTGTCTAAAGATGTGGTTTTCTAGGAACAAATAATTTTCAATATTTCCTACAAAGAGCTAGCTTCTCATGCATATGTCAGTGAGGAAGAAACTTTTAGTAGCAAAGCATGTGAACCCTCCAGACTTTTCTTTCAAAAGATACCTGCCACGTATCTTCATTAACAGAAATCTAAATCACAAAAGTATGAATAATTCATTCTCAACCAAATCCCACAAAGAATTTTGTTATTTATTATTACAAATGCCAAGACTCTATCTTCTTTTTTTGTTTGTTTTAATTTTATTTTCTAAGGTTTTCCTTTTCATCTTTCGATCAATAATGAGAATGAAATCAAAACATAACTGGAAATAATGCCTTGTAAAGAATATGCCTTGTGAGAAAGAGGCATGCTTTCTGTGACACACAAGCTATATTTGACCACCATAACCATTTGGATGTGGTTACTAACAAGAGTAAATAAAGAGACAGACTCTTAGTCTTAAATATGTGGCTTAAAATCCTACTCAACTTTGGAACCTAGGGCAGATACATTAACAATTTTGCTACTTCAGTTTTTGCCATTCCTAAAAATAGAGCTGTTTCACCTTGATGGCTTTGTGGTAGGAGTGAGTGAAGGGAAGGACAGCCTCAATGCCTAAAGAAATAAGTCTATAACTGGTGTCTGGGAGTGTAATGAGAAGTTTACACTTTCCCAGTTGGCATAACAGAATCCTGAGAGAGGATCCTGTCAAGACGTTCACCCAACTACTGGTGCCCAGCTTCTAGGAAGCCCAAAAGAGCTTTCAACATTGTATGAACTAACAGCTGTGTCACCCATTAACATTCCTAGAGAAACACAAACTACTCTTGATGGAAAAACAAGAAGAAAATTTAAAGTCAGTGGGGAGGAAGGTCAGGGTAGGGACAGTGGGTATGAAACTTTTGGAAGGGGGAAAAGTATCATTACATTGTATGAAATTCTGAATGAATTAATAAAAATATTATTTTATAATGGAATAATATGTATCGAGTTACATTAATCAAACTGTTAAGTATCTTTCTAACCAACGTATTACTCTAGCAATCTCCCCCAAATACAATTATGGGTTTGGCAGAACCACATGAGCATAATATCAGACTTGTGGCAGCACCCTTCTTTCCCCAAGCCAACTCTGATTCTAATGGCATTACTAAATGGCTATAAAATTCTCTAACTCTCACTCCTCTGATGAGCTGGAGGCACACTTCTCATTCTTCCAGTATTGAAGAACAGGCTCCCCAACAGCTGTCGCTCACTTCTGTAACAGTTGCAAGGAGTGGCATCTATTTTTTAAAACTGAGCAAGAATTTGAGTAGAGATGTGAAATTTTAACAAATCCCATAAACCATCACCAAAATTGGATCTATATGTCTTGCTATTGATTTCTTAAAAGTTGTACAGTTTGAGTAACAAACACAAGCTTAGGAAAAGCCAAAATCACTAAATCGAGGATTTTCATTTAAAAACTCTTTGGACTCAAGAAACATAATATTAAAACATTTTGCAGAGATCGAGTCCTTCATTAAAGTGGGTGTGGGGTTGCTGGAGAGATTAAAAGTACTTACAGCTCTTGCAGAGTTCCCAGCATCGACATGGAGTGCCCCAAAACTGCTCATAAACGTGGAGGGCACTACTTCACTTTCTGCCCTCCACAGACAACTGTCTGTGCCTGATGGTCATATACTTATGAAGGCGCTCTCATATAACTTATAATTTTTAATGAAGTGGTGAAAATGTAGGAAAATATTCAAAATATACATTAAGTCATTACAAATTTTGCAAATGTTTCTTAAACCTTCCTCCACCATTCCTTGGTCCTTGATTAATTTAACAGGTCTAATTTTGGCAGAAGTTGACCTTATCATAACCAATATGTAATGGAGGTGCCCACCTATAATCAGTCTTGTTATGCCACCTAGCTAAAAAAGAAAACCACAGATTTTGTATCATGTAATCTACAAGATCCAGAAATTCCCTTTGGTGTCAAAGAGTGAGATCTGGAAAGGCTGAGCCCAACAGGCATCCCATGAGGCCCTGTGATAAAGAACAAGGTGCCTCACAAGGCATTCTGGGAGGACTGATTGCACCATATGGTAGAGACACAGCATGCATCAACAAGGCAGATGGGAAATAGGGCTCTGGGGGAGCAAGTCCCAACCTGGACATCCTGCTGATGATTGTGTGACACAGAACACTCAGGCAGAGTAATGGCCCTTTGTGTTAGAAATAGGTCTCCTCCCCAGTCAGATGTTTCTCTACTTCAATGCAGACAGAGCAAGGGGCGTGGCTCACGAGTGGGCAAATGTTCACAGTGATGTGCTCTACAGGGTTAAGGCATGCTCATTCCTTGTGTAATCCTTACTTAGTAAGCAGAGGGCTCTGCTCTCAGTCTGAGGGCAGGGAGCTGTCTTGGAATTTGTTGTCATAGAAGGGTGGCTTTTATAGTTTGGGGGATAGTTATGTTGTGCTTGGTACTGTTGTGATTTTGTACTGCTCTGGGTCTAAGTCTGTGCAACCATTGCTGGATCTTTGACATCTGGGCATCATGTTCAGCTAGAAGAGTAACCTAAAGAACTATTTTTTCAATGAGGCTAACTATTTAAAAAAAAACTTCTAAAAATAATAATTTTGAATAAGCTGAATGTCATGGTCAAGGAAAATGTGCAGAGTAGACAAGATTGAAGTAGTACCAAGCCCAGTAAACTTTTTTGGATGACCAAGATAAAAGTTTTAATACATTAGAGCATAGCACTGACTTTTTTCTATCTGAGTTTGGCATGAAAGAAATCAACATTGTGTGTGTGTGTGTGTGTGTGTGTGTGTGTGTGTGTGTGTGTGTATTTGTGAGTAAATAAAACCAGAAAATTGCTCTAAAATCATGTGGATATTTGTCATAGTGAAATTATGGATATTTATATTTTAATGTTCTATTTTTCTCTCCTTTGATTTATTTTCATTGAGTATACATTGTAGTTTAAAATCAAAGACAAAGATATGATTTGTTTAAATATTTTTACATCTTCCAGTTGCCTCACTTCTGTTGCAACTATCATTAAAGACACATGAAGTATTTGTTCAGTCAGCTCTTTGTAAGTTCAAATACAACAAATATTGCTTTTCAAACCCAAAACCATTTCTGATTTTGCTCTGTTCTGATATGCTCATTCCAAAGATTGTGTTGTATCTCCTCTTTTTTTCCCCAAATTTTGTACTGGCCTTTGAACAAATACAAAGTATTTTGCTGAGCCCTGCTTTACAGAATGAAGCATGGACATAAACACACCCTGGAGACCTTAAAGTCTCTGTTAGTGCACTCGGGCCATGGAGGGGTAAGTAAGAAATTAAGAAGGAATTGTAGGACACGCTAGTTAATTTGTGACATTTTGAATGATCAAGATTTATAAATTTAACTGCAGTCCTTGAGCCACACTTAATATTTTTTCTGTTGTTTATTGCTTTGTAAAAGCCAAATTTTCCTCAGATGTGATCTTCTCCATGTGAACACTAAGGCCACCTGTGTACCCATGTGGTCATGTGGATCCCACATAAACATTTCTTCAAATCTGTTAATTGTCCCCAGAGAGTTTGTATGATGTGTGTGTGTGTGTGTGTGTGTGTGTGTGTGACTATAGAAGTCATAGAACTAGAAGAAATGTCAGTACTGTTCTTCAAATTCAGATTGCCTTATTAGTCACAACCTATGAAGTCAAAATAAATGCATAAGTCGATGAAGAATCAATCTTAACTTTCCACCATCCCTGAGATATACCCATGTCCGAAAAAACCTAAACATTAGAAGCAAATACTTTGGGATCAGACAGCCATGGTTCAAGTCTACCACATATTTGTTATTTAACTATAGATCATCTCTTTTCACCTTAAATTACTCATTCAAAAATGAAGAGTATAGAGAGTGCACTCCACCATCTTTGCTCCAGCAACACGGCAATTGGGACCTTCAGACGCAGGGACAATCAAGCATAATATCGCTTGGGTCTCAGCCAGCTTGAGTGCTCCCGGCTCCAAAGAGCTGGGCAGTTCAGCGGTCACACACACACCAGTTCTGCTGCAAGATATCTGCCCTGCAGAGGGACCCACACTGGGAGAGATCACACCCGCACAGGGAGGGAGCACACCAGCCTCCCCTTGTGGACCTCTGCTCTGGGGATCAACTACACTGAGTCTTTGGATGTGCAGGGATTCCCCAATATGACATCACTTGGGGCAAGGCACATCAGGGCTCCAAAGTCACTCAGGAGCAGGGCAGGCCCCAGCAATCAGTGCCAGGGAATTCCCGGTAATCCGGGGAGTGGGGTGGGGGGGCCAGAAATAGCCTTGCAGGCTCACAGGAGGTCCAACCAACAGCCTAACACCAGAGGTAACTAGATGGCAAAAGGCAAACGTAGGAACATTACTAACAGAAATCAAGGCAATATGGCACCATCCTAACCCAACTCTCCAACAGCAGCAAGTCCTGGATACCCCATCACACCCGAAAGGCAAGATCTGGATTTAAAATCACTTCTCATGATGCTATTAGAGGATTTCAAGAAGGACACAAATAAATCTCATAAAGAAATACAGGAGCACATGAATCAACGGGTAGAAGCCCTTACAACTGAAACACAAAAATCGCTTAGAGAAATGCAGGAGAATTTGGGTCAACTGATGGAGGCCCATAAGGAGGTGACACAAAAATCACTTAAGGAAATGAATCAACGGAAGATGCCCTTACAAAGGAAACACAAAAATCACTCAAAGAAATGCAGAAGAATATGGGTCAACTGATGGAGGCTCATAGGGAGGCAACACAAAAATTGCTTAAAGAAATGAATCAATGGGTAGATGCCCTTACAAAGGAAACACAAGAATCACTTAAAGAAATGCAGGAGAATATGGATCAACAGATGGAAGCCCATGAGGAGGAAACAAAAAAATCGCTTAGAGAAATACAGGAGAACTTCTGTCAACAGGCAGAAATCCTGAAAGAGGAAATGAAAAAATATCTAAAAGAAATACAGGAAAATACAAACAAGCAATTGAAGGATCTGAGCAAATCCATCCAGGATCTAAAAAGTAAGTAGAAACAACTAAGAAATCACAAAGGGAGACAACTTTGGAGATAGAAAACCTTGGGAAGAAATCAGGAGACATAGAAGCAATCATCAACAATAGAATAAAAGAGATGGAAGAATCTCAGGTGCTGAAGATACCATAGAAAGCATTGATTCAACAGTCAAAGAAAATGCAAAATGCAAAAAACATGTAACCCAAAACATCCAGGAAATCCAGGACACAATGAGAAGACCAAACCTGAGGATTATAGGTATAGATGAGAGTGAAGATTTGCAACTTAAAGGGCCAGTAAGTATCTTCAACAAAATTATGGAGGAAAACTTCCCTAACCTAAAGAGAGAGATGCCAATGAACATACAAGAAGCCTACAGAACTCCAAACAGACTGGACCAGAACAGAAATACCTCCCATCATATAATAATCAAAACACCAAATGTACTAAACAAAGAAAGAATATTAAAAGCAGTAAGAGAAAAAGGTCAAGTAACATATAAAGGAAGACCTATCCGAATCACATCAGACTTCTCACCAGAGACTATGAAAGCCAGAAGATCCTGGGCAGATCTCATGCAGACTCTAAGAGAACACAAATGCCAGCCTAGACTACTATACCCAGCAAAACTCTCAATCACCATAGATGGAGAGTCCAAGATATTCCATAATAAAACCAAATTTTCACAATATCTTTCCAAAAATTCAGGCTTACAAAGGATAATAAGTGGAAACTGCCAATACAAGGAGAGAAACTACACCCTGGAAAAAACGAGATAGTAACATTCTTGCATCAAACCCAAAAGTAGATAACCACTCAAACATGAAGATAGCGTCAAGAATAGCAGGTGGCAATAATCACTACTCCTTAATCTCGCTTAATCTCAATGGTCTCAATTCCCCAATAAAAAGACATTGACTAACTGACTGGATATGTAAACAGGACCCAGCATTTTGCTGCATGCAGGAAATGCACCTCAGTGTCAAAGACAAACACTACCTCAGAGTAAAAGGCTGGAAAACAATTTTACAAGCAAATGGTCCCAGGAAACTAGCGGGAGAGGCCGTCCTAATATCAGACAAAATTGACTTTCAACCTAAAGTCATCAAAAAAGACACAGAAGGACACTACATACTGATCAAAGGAAAAATCCACCAAGAAGAATGCTCAATTCTGAATATCTATGCTCCAAATGCAAGGGCACCCTCATTGGTAAAAGAAACTTTACTAAAGCTCAAAGCACACATCGCACCTCATACAATAATAGTGGGTGACTTCAACACCCCGCTCACTGAAATGGATCGTTCAGGAAAGCAGAAACTAAACAGGGACACAGTGAATCTAATTGAAGCTTTGGACCAAATGGAACTAACAGATATATATAGAATATTTCATCCTAAAGCAAAAGAATATACCTTCTCAACAACTCATGGTACCTTCTCTAAAATTGACCATATAATTGGTCACAAATCAGACCTCAACAGATATAAGAAGATCGAACTAATCCCATGCCTCCTATCAGATCACTATGTAATAAGGGAGGTCTTCAATAGCAACAAAAACAACAGAAAGCCCACATAATCATGGAAGCTGAACAATGCTCTACTCAATGATAACTTGGTCAAGGAGGAAATAAAGAAAGAAATCAAAGACTTTTTAAAATTTAATGAAAATGAAGGCACAACATACCCTATTTTATGGGATACAATGAAAGCAGTGCTAAGAGGAAAATTCATAGCCCTGAGTGCCGCCAAAAAGAAACGGGAGAGAGCATACACTAGCAGCTTAATGGCACACCTGAAAGCCCTGGAATAAAAAGAAGCAAATACACCCAAGAGGAGTAGAAGGCAGGAAATCATCAAACTCAGGGCTGAAATCAATCAAGTAGAAACAAATAAAACCATACAAAGAATCAACAAAACTAGGAGTTGGTCCTTTGAGAAAATCAACAAGATAGCCAGACTAACCAGAGGGCACAGAGACAGTATCCAAATTAGCAAAATCAGAAATAAAAAGGGAAAGATAACAAAAGAAACTGAGGAAATTCAAAAAATCATCAGATCCTACTACAAAAGCCTGTATTCAATACAACTTGAAAATCTGGAGGATATGGACAACTTCCTAGACAGATACCAAATACCAATACTAAATCAGGATCAAATAGACCATCTAAACCATTCTATAACCCCTGAAGAAATAGAAGTGGTCATTGGAAGTCTTCCAACTAAAAAAAGCACAGGTCAAGATGGTTTTAGTGCAGAATTCTATCAGATCTTCAAAGAAGACCTAACACCAATAGTCTTCAAACTATTCCACAAAATAGAAAGAGAAGGAACACTACCCAACTCATTCTATGAAGCCACAATTACGATAATACCAAAATCACACAAAGATCTGACAAAGAATGTGAATCTCAGGCCAATTTCTCTTATGAATATCAATGCAAAAATATTCAATAAAATTCTTGCCAGCCGAATCCAAGAACACATCAAAACGATCATTCACCACGATCAAGTAGGCTTCATCTCAGGGATGCAGGGATGGTTCAATATAAGGAAGTCCATCAATGTAATCCACTACATAAACAATCTCAAAGAAAAAAACCACATGCTCATTTCATTAGATACTGAGAAAGCATTTGACAAAATTCAGCATCTTTTCATGTTAAAGGTCTTGGAAAGATCAGGAATTTGAGGCCCATATCTAAACATAGTAAAAGCAATTTACAGCAAACCGGTAGCCTACATCAATCGAAATGGAGAGAAACTTGAAGCAATCCCACTAAAATCAGGGACTAGACAAGGCTACCCTGTCTCTCCATATCTTTTCAATATAGTACTTGAAGTTCTAGCTGGAGCAATTAGACAACAAATGGAGGTCAAAGCGATACAAATTGGAAAGGAAGAAGTCAAACTATCACTATTTCCAGACGATATGATAGTATACTTAAGTGACCCAAAGAACTCCACCAGAGAATTCCTATAGCTGATAAACAACTTCAGCAATGTGACCGGATATAAAAACAACTCAAGCAAGTCAGTAGCCTTCCTATACTCAAAGGATAAGCAGGCTGAGAAAGAAATAAGAGAAATGATACCATTCACGATAGCCACAAACAAAATAAAGTTTCTTGGTGTGACTCTAACCAAACAAATGAAAGATCTGTATGACAAGAACTTCAAGTCTCTGAAGAAAGAAATTGAAGAAGAGCTCAGAAGATGGAAAAATCTTCCATACTCATGGATTGGCAAGATTAATATAGTAAAAATGACCATCTTGCCAAAAGCAATATACAGATTCAACACAATCCCCCATCAAAATCCCAACTCAATTCTTCATAGAGTTAGAAAGAGCAATTCAAAAATTCATGTGGAATAACAGAAAACCCAGGATAGCTAAAACTATTCTCAAGAGCAAAAGAACCTCTGGGGGAATCAGTATCCCTGACCTCAAGCTGTATTACAGAGTAATAGTGTTAAAAACTGCATGGTATTGGTACAATGACAGGCATGTAGATCAATGGAACAGAATTGAAGACCCAGAAATGAATCCACACTCCTATGGTCACTTGATCTTGACAAAGGAGCTAAAACCATCCAGTGGAAAAAAGATAGCCTTTTCAACAAATGATGCTGGCTCAACTGGAGGTCAATATGCAGAAGAATGGAAATTGATCCATTCTTTTCTCCTTGCACTAAGCTCAATTCCAAGTGGATCAAGGACCGCTACATAAAACCAGACACACTGTAACTAATTGAAAGGAAACTAGGGAAGAACCTTGAACATATGGGCACAGGGGAGAATTTCCTGAACAGAACTCCAATAGCTTATGTTCTCAGATCAAGAATTGACAAATGAGATCTCATAAAATTACAAAGTTTCTATAAGGCAAAGGACACTGTCAAAAGTACAAAGCAGCAACCAACAAACTAGGAAATGATCTTTACCAACCTTACATCCGACAGAGGGCTAATATCCAAGATGTACAAAGAACTCAAGAAGTTAGACTCCAGAGAGCCAAGTAACCCTTTTAAAAAATGGGGTACAGAGCTAAACAAAGAGTTCTCACCTGAAGAATATCTAATGACTGAGAAGCACCTGAAGAGATGTTCAACATCCTTAGTCATTAGGGAATGCAAATCAAAACAACCCTGAGATTCCCTCTCAGACCAGTCAGAATGGCTAAGATCAAAAACACAGGAGACAGCAGTTGTTGGTGAGGATATGGAGAAAGAGGAACACTCCTCCACTGCTGGTGGGATTGCAAGCTGGTACAACCACTCTGCAAAGCAGTCTGGCGGTTCCTCAGAAAACTGGGCATGACACTCCCGGAGGATCCTGCTATACCACTCCTGGGCATATACCCAGAGGCTTTACCTGCATGCAATAAGGAGACAATGCTCCACTATGTTTATAGCAGCCTTATTTATAATAGCCAGAAGCTGGAAAGAACCCAGATGTCCCTCAATGGAGGAATGGATTCAGAAGGTGTGGTATATTTACACAATGGAATACTACTCTGCAATTAAAAACAATGAATTCACGAAATTCCGAGGCAAACGGTCAGAGCTGGAAAATATCATCCTTAGTGAGGTAACCCAATCACAAAAGAATACACATGGTATGCAGTCACTGATAAGGGGATATTAACCCAGAATCTTGGTATACCCAAGACACAATTCACATTTCAATAGATTTCCAAGAAGATGGAAGGAGAGATCCCTGGTCCTGGAAAGACTGGATGTAGGGTAATGCCAGGACAGAGAAGTGAGAGGGGGTTGAATAGGGAACAGAGGGAGAGAAGGGGGCTTATGGGACTTTCGGGGAGGGAGGAAATGGGAAAGGGGAAATCATTTGGAATGTAACTAAAAAAATTAGAAAATAAATTAAAAAATATAAAGAGTATAGGAAATATATTTAGTGGGGTATTCAGGAGAGTTAAAATGTGTTAGTATGTGCTAATTATAACTTTGTAATAGCTGCTAAGAATACATAATAGTATCTAACACTAAGGGCCCCAAAAATGTTAGGTATTAAGAAGGGTCTCCTCAACAATACCTAGAGTACCATATACCTCTGAGGCTCCTACCCAGCCCTCTCAAGGAGGAAAACAGCAAGCCGACCTGCCAATTCTGAGGAATAAATATTCTCAGTTCTCTTTGTCAGTGTGTGTGTGTGTGGTGACACTTGCATATGGGCATGTCTGTATCAAGCCACCTAGATTCACTTTTTCATCAGCAGGGTCAAGTCTCTATTTCCTTATCGATACTCTCTGTCTTACTAAGGTCTGGGATATCCTGTCTAGCAAATGGAGATTCTGTAATATACATTTTGGAGCAGGCATCCACATGTTGGAAAGAGCAATAGCAATGATGACAACAACAACATGGAAGCTGGGCTGAACTAATTGATCTACTATTCTTGCTAGGTTTTTGAATATTGTTAGATATCCATGTGCCATTAAACTTATTGCCACTAGGCCCGTAGGAGGGAAAGGCCAAAATCATGAGTCACCGAGGTTTGCTTCTTAGAGCATTTCCATCCTATATTTTCTTTGCCAAGGAGAAATTGTTGCTAACCAAGTGGAGAAAGAAACCCAGATGTAGGCTGATGTTTCACAAGCAGAAACGCATTTTTCTTGGTTGTTCTTTCCATATGCTGTAAGAATATCTTTTATGTGATTTGTAGATTTTGTGACTTTTAACTGAATCTCTGGGTACATTATGGCATGTAAATTAGGTCCTCAGGTCCATTAATAACCAATGGCAATTTTAATAAACACATTCCTGGATGGTCTGCTAATGTCACACTCTATCTTGCCCCTCTGCTAGGGGATCTACATGTCTATCCACGTCTATCTGATCATGGCCCAGGAAAAATGCTGCCATGTGTCCTTAGCCACCCTGCTCCATTTCCATCTGTCAAACAAACAGTTATGTGTTTTATTCTTACCTGTCCACTCTTAATAGGCCCTTGGAAAATGAAGATATTTCAGACCTGTTTTGGGCAGAAAGAGATGGCCTGGGTTTTAAAACATAGCTCAATTCACTACCACACACATTTTCTCCTCCTCCAGGAATTGCTTTTCATCCTCCATCCATCCCGCTAAGGAGAACAGAGGCTAATTTAGGAGCCTCTTTATGCCTGTACATATTCAGCCAGAGGGGTCAGTGTTGATTGATGCAAGAGACTTTGTCCTCCAAGAGCTTGCCAGGTCCCTGCTGGTCTCGAGCAGCCACCCCAGTAACTCACCCTTTCGTGCCTGTGTATTTCTGCGCCTCCAGCAAGAAACAGTCAATAAACACCAGAGGCAACTTCTGTTGCCTTAGATCACTAATAAATACCTCACACCACCACCCCAGAGCCCTTTGACAAGGATTATTTCTCAGCAGATAGATGCCAAGCCCTCACAACTCAGCTAGCATACCTCACAAGCACAGCTGGGTAATGTCCACAGGTGCGTAGTAATCTTTGGCTTTCTGTGCCCAGAAGAATGTCACTTCTCTTCTCATGGCAGATAGGAGCTGTGCTTGGTTATGCCACAGGGTAGGGAAAGCATCTTATGCCATCCATCTCTTAGATACAGTGCACATTCAAAGAGGTGTCCACTTTATTTTCAGGGTGGTTGTCACATAGTCTGGCCAGGTCTTTCTGGTACCACAACATTGTGTGCCCTTCCCATAGCACTGTGATAGCTCTTATGTAGATGTTAAGAAAGAGAATGTCACTTAAAATAACAGATGATAAGAACACAGAACTAGTTAGAGGTGCCTACATCCCTATTTTCAGCATTATCTCCTACAGGAAAGGAATGGCAAGCTAGCAGAAATGCTCTCTGGAGACTCATCTAGCATGAGTATTAAATACTGAGATAGGTACCCATCTGCAGTATCAGATGATGGCTCGCTGGTTGCTGCTTTCCATGGTTTCCAACTGAGCTGTTCTGCAGTGATCATACCACTGTAAAATGAGCTACCTCCCCTCAATAAGGCTTATCAATAAATGGTTGTGGTGGATCCAGGCACAAAAAATGAAATAAGAATTACTAATATTTTCTACTATAAAGATTACTTTTTAAAAGTCCTTGAAAATAATTTTTAACAACTTTTCTTTCAATGGGATTCTATTTCTCAAACACTTTTGTTGGCTCTGTACCCCAGTCTCACATCTGTCTGAACCTCCTTTCATATAGTTTTGATAATAACAAATCTCTGTACCTCACTCAAACACCACAATCAGAAAGGGAAATGTACTGTCCTGGATTTATCAGTGAAGAAATTGAGATTTTTGATGAGCTTTGCAGGGTGTAAATCAGTATTTTTAACCTAGGTAATTGTTTGTAAACCAAATTGTCCACCACCTCCTATCCCCATTTGCTATGGGGAAATTGTTGTCTTTCACTGGAGAATCACAGAAGATAGATCATGTGTCTTTATAAGCTTTCTGCCTCACCTAAAGACAGAAGTCGGGTTGCTAGCCAGTGACTGAGGCCAATGAAACCTTGTCCAAGCCTTTTATGGACTGCAAAGCTAGTCTACTTTCAGAAGCAGGGCTCCTGCAGAGGTACTGTGTGCTGACCACTCTCACAGTTTTGTTGTGCTTGTTTGTTTTTGTTGGCCTAGAGAGCTAGCAGCAGGACAGCAGGCCGATGTTCAGCCAAGGGGCGGTCTGTTCACGCCCTGGGGATGTGGTGTTTCACCAAGTTAGCTGTAGCTTGAAAGGATGGCTGCTGCAGTCTTGCCTGCTTTCCATTTTGCTATCCCTGAGACAATAAATAAAGGCCTGTTCTGTTGTGTCCAAAGACCCTTTTCAGAAGACGTCCTTTGTCATGGAAGTCTCCCCTGGGTCTCCTTACTTGATCTTAGTCTGATGTTTGGCATTTTTAATTAAATTAGAACAGAGAGAGAGAGAGAGAGAGAGAGAGAGAGAGAGAGAGAGAGAGAGAGAGAGAGAGAGGCAGAGACAGAGAGACAGACAGACAGAGAGACAGAGGAGGGAGGAGAAGTGATAATGGGAGGGGGAGAGAGAGGACAGGAAGGGAAGGAAAGGGAAGAGGAGGGGAAAGGTAGAGGAGGGTAGGGGAGAGGAGAGAGGAGAGGAGAGGAGAGGAGAGGAGAGGAGAGGAGAGGAGAGGAGAGGAGAGGAGAAGAGAGAGGAAGGACAGAGCTTTATCCAAAGTAGGAAGTGAGGAAAATGGAAACAGCAAACTGTTGCTGACAGAGATCAGTGTGTGCTGTTGTCTTACACAGTGTGTGTCTGCTGTTGTCTTTTACAGTGTGAGTGATGTTGTCTCATACAGTGTGTGTGCGGTTGTCTGATACAGTGTGTGCTGTTGTCTTATACAGTGTGAGTGATGTTGTCTCATACAGTGTGTGTGCTGTTTTCTTACACAGTGTGAGTGATGTTGTCTCATACAGTGTGTGTGCTGTCTCATACCGTGTGCTGTTGCCTTACACAGTGTATGTAATGTTGTCTTATACAGTGTGTGTGATGTTGTCTTATACAGACACAAGGCTGAAGAGAGAACCTATGGTCAGTGAGATTAGAATCATTCTGTTGAAATTCTGCCTAAGTAATTTATACCAAAGTTAAACAGAAAAATGGTCTAAATCTAGGTCTGAATTCATCTGGCTCTTGGAGCATGACTTAGCTTCTATCTGGTACTGAACGCATCTCTCCCATGGTGCCTTCCTGCCAGTTCTTTTTTCTACCAAGTTCTGCCAAAAGTAGAGTAGGAATTGAGCTCTAGATTCTGCCAGGAATATCCTTAGTTTCATTGTAATGTGTGTGGATAAAAGAGTAGGAAATGAGTGACTTCTTGCAATCCCTGATCTGATATCCCCCAATGTCAGTCCAGTGGTTCAAAATCAAATGAAAGGAGAGAACTTGGAACAGGCTCCACCAGGAAGAGTGAGCAGAAGCAGAATCTCATTGTTCCATGAGAAACACCTAGCAACCATCCATTTCATTCCTTCAAATTTTATCCCTTCTTTGAAACCCTTCCATCTCAATGTGCCCTCCTCAGAGCTGACTGGTACTTTGCTATTCCCTCTACTGTTCTAAAGATTGCTCTATCTGGGGGCATCACTAAGACACTCAGGATTTCTTCAGAATACATCTTATTGGGCTAGGATCATAGCTCAGTTGGTAAAGGTTTGCAGCTCAAACATAAGAACCTCAGTTGGATTCCCAGATTTCATGTCCAAAGATTAGGGCTAGTAAAATGAATTTATAATCCCAGTTCTGGGGAGGCAGAGACAGGATAATTGTTAGGGCTCTCGGCTTTGTCTCAAAAATAATATAAATGGTTTCAGAGGAACAGTATTGAGCTTGTCATCCATGTGCACACAGGAGTGTATGTGTGTGCTACACACTTGTAAACTGTCTTCCATGCTCCATTCTCCATTCTCGCAAATTTTTCTTTTGAAAGGTTAAAATACTATTTGCTATGAAGTCAGTTTCTAACATTGACCTGCATTCTAGTTTCTACTCCCTGGGCATACATAAAAACTTGAAGTTATAAAGGAGCCAATGGCTATATGGCAATTCCTTTGATTAAACAAAAAGAGTAAGCTTTCAGGAATGATCAGTTGGAAATATCTCTTAAAGCCGTTATTTTTAGCTGAATAGCATTGTGACTGTTTCCATGTATATGTTTTCTGCAGAAACCCGGTCAGCTAGTAGCCTTAATTAACTTTCAAATAGAGAATGCTGTGGTTTACCACTTATTACATATCCACCACAACTTCCAGTTTTATCCTCCACACCTCACTTAGTCAAGACACCTCAAGAAACCCACAACGTGGGACTGCCAGCAATTTAAATTCATGATATATATGATGATCAGACAGAGCTCAAAGTCTTGGGGAGAAGCACGACAAGATCTAGGCAGCAGCATGTAGAATGTATATCTCATAAACTGAGGCAGAGGGACACCTCAAGAAAGAGGAGTCAAACAAGCCATTCTTGATCATTCATAAGAAATCAAAAGGTGCGAAGTTTTGCCTGCTGGATACTGACAATTAGAATATTCTAGGGTCCTTATTTCTGGTACTCTTGCAGAAGGTGGGGAAGTGAAATTTAGCATATTAAGAAGAAGGAAGAAGACCACCCTAGTGTTCAAGAGTTTTAAACAGTACACTCATTAGATAGGGAAAAAGGCATAAAATTACTCATTGAGCTAATCTACTCAATACAGCTTACACATAGCCTCTGCCAGATATTGCGCCAGGCATTATATTCACCAGGGAGATGATGCAGTTTGAGATTCAATCGAGACAGAATTAGCTTTTGTGATTAGCTAGGCTGAGTGGCTAAGGAAAAGTAGTAATGATATCATTATTCCTTCCTCCTCTCATACAGTATCCCGCCACACACCCATGCACACACTCATATATCTGTTAGGACTTAAATGGTGAACCTTCAGTTTACGCAGTAAATTTTCTAGGGAAAATAATAAGGAATTTGGAATTTGTGCTGAAATTCCTCTCTGTGTAAAACTGTCTTGGAATTTGAAGTTGTTTTTTTTTTCCTTCTGTAAAGAGATCATGTGAGAAAGTTCAGAGAAAACATGACTGAAAAGATATATAAAAATGCAAATTTTCCTAAACTTCAGCCTTGGGTGGACTGAAGCAGAAGTGAGAACTTCAACAAAGAAGGAGAAAAAGATGACAGCTCAGAGTTTCAAAAATTTAAGACAGCAGCAGGATTAGACACTTTGGGTTGTCTTCGCACACATTTCTTACGGGAGTTAATTCCATTTGACATGCAAGACCAAAGCGAGATTACAGAGGCATAGCCCCATGGCGAGGTGTATGCTGTAGCTAAAAGCTGGGATTTGAATAATTGTGCAGGCTTACTCCAAGAATCAGGCGAGAACAGAATGAATGGATTATTACAAGGAACTTTGTACATTTTTAACTGCTGGACTTAATAAAATACCCTCCGTGTGAGAACAGCGTTATGGTCGTCTGCACTTCTTCTAGTTGAAGTTTGTAGTAGAATCTATCAAAACTGAGCAAAAACAGAAGCTGTTCTTTTAAAAGGGGGGGAAAGAAAAGAAAAGAAAAGAAAGGATTTATAATGAATAACTGAGCTGGGTCATGCCCATATGTTTTACAGAGGACTGTGAAATTTGGAGAACTTGAGATGAATGTATTAAAGGTCCTCCAAAGTTACATGGAATTCATTTCCTGTGCCAAAAAGGTAGAAGAAAGTAGGAAGTGGAGTTCAGGAAGAGTGGACCCCAAAAAAGAGTATTTTTGCTTCACTAATTTACCTTATTAGGAAAGTCATTTATTACTAAGAGAGATTACAAACCCACATGAAGTGTGTATGAATGTGTGAGTGAATGTGTATGAATGTGTATGAGTGTGTGTATGAGTGTGTGTGAGAGAGTATGTGTATGAGTGTGTGTGAGTGTTTATCTATGAATATGTGTGTGTGAGAGAGAATATGAATGAGTGTATATGTGTGAGTGAGTGTGAGTGTGTGTGTTTATGTATGAATATGTGTGTGAGTGTGTGTGTATACGTGTGTGAGAGAGCATGTGCATGTATGTGCAAGTGTATATTTGTAAGAGTATGTGTATGAGTATGTGTGTGAGTGTTTATGTGTAAATGTGTGTGTGAGTATGTGTGTTGCTTTCCTTCTATGCCGTGAATCGACATGTCTGTAAAAAGCAGAAGGAATAACAGATACAAAGACTTTTCTGTGCCTCATCAACTATGGGGTGAGAGTTATTAAATGTCTTTTTATAATTATTTAGCAGCTAGAACTGCTGATCCATGCAAGGTTCACCAAAGCTTTGAGAAAGCAAGGATAGTCTTGTAAGTGCTGAGAATTATGAAAAGCTACTCACTGACAGCAAGTAAACCTCGCCTTGTAAAAGCCTGATTCAGATTTCAAATAATTTGATTTTATTTTCTTTGTTAAACCAGCCTTCATCTCCTTGCTCCTGAGAGATAATGTAGGATCCCCCCAGGTGGGGCCTTAGGAGGTATGCAGAAACTACTGTGGGGGCAGGACACATTGTGCCCTCTGCTGGGGAGCCAGCCTCTAGAGCAGCTGGGGTCAAGAGCCCATCCCTAGGAAGGTAAAGGAGAAACTGTTTTCCGAAGTGAAAATCTCTATTCCAAATGTGGCCTCGTTCTCATCATTCTGAGTGCTTCATTAAACCAGAACTCACCTGCAGCTTTCTTCACAAAACGTGTCTGCCTGCCATGCAAAGTGGTAGCAGGAATGATGAACACATTACAAGTTTGTAGACCCTAAAATTAAACTCCACCTCATTTATTTCATATTTCAGCAGAGCAGGGGAAGCCTGGCAAAGAAGCACAAATCCTTCCTGGTGAGTCTGTTGTTTCCCCACTGGTAAGGGATTTGTATGCTCTCTGGGAATATACTCTGTTTTCCTGAAGCCCCAGCTCTGCTTAAGAATGGAATGCAGGTGGCAGTGTTATGAGGAGAGCAGTCAGGAACCCCAGGTATGGGAAGATCCCAAGTGCTGTCTTACCAATCTTAGTCCCCTCTATTTCTGGATATCTCTTAGATCAGTGCTACTAACTCTGTGGTTAGAGACCAGCTTTGGAGTCATTTGGGCATCATTAGAAAGCCATGAACCTAAGCCTCACCCCAGGTCCTTTGAAGCAAGATCTTCATGTTAATACGGGAACTCATGATCTATAGAGGTGTCACAATTTCAGCTGCTCCCTCCTACACACAAACACTTGAGATCAAGCACAAGCAAAACCATAGTACAGAACTTTACAGACAAGACCTTTACCCAGCTCCTCAGTTAAGACTTTGAAGACCCAAAGACAAACACAGCTCCATACACATCTCATACAGCAGAGCTCATTTTATAGACCTCAGTTTTGTTTGCCATGAAAACCAACAAAAGTACCAGACACTACTGAGGTTGCTCTCACTATATCCTATGAACCCAACAAAATGCAATTCCATTGTTGTATGTGAAGTCTGGTGTACTTCCTATGTAGAATAAGTGACATAGGACATATATAATTCCATGTAATGATTGGTAAAACAAATTGAATTAACTTATGATCTCTTAGGGAAACATAGTTAAGTTGCAAAGCATTTCCATGAAATCCCAAAAGCCTTATACCATCCAGACAGTGACTTCTACTGCTTGATCAATAATGATATTAATTATATATAGGTAATTATTGTGATAGGATGATATGACTGTGGGGATTCATTTACTTTTAAGCCCATGTATTGATCAAATAGTGAAGACTTGGTTGGGGTCCCACATTGTCCACATAGTTTTACAACATTTATACTGTTGTATAAATGGAAAATTCCTGAACACCATTTCATGTTTAATGACACAATCCAATGGTAATAAAGCCTGTGTGAATGATTCTATTCACTATCCTTAATTCTGTATGACCCATATACAAACTACCTTTAATAAAAGATAATATATGTGGGGCACAAATTCCAATATTCATTGACCCTTCAAAAATTCTGGGACACATTCTGTGTATTCTTTGTGTTCATGTATAAAAGGATTTCTGGCCATGACATGTCTAGCCTGACCTGTAGATTGGTATAGCCATACATACAAATGTGCCAAATGCACATTTTAAGCACAGGCAAATATTAAGACCTCTGCTTGATTCCCCATCTCTCTCAAGAGTCTATGTCAGTAAACATGAGCTTTCTGACCATCACAGAAGGATAGTGAGCATGAACTAATGAAGCATGAAGCTAATGAGGTGGACACTTATAATTTATTAAGAAATATCATTCTTCAAATTTCTTCAGAGGATCTAAAAGTCAAGTTTTCATCTTCAGATTAATTCCTTATGAAAAGCATATTTTAAAAAAAATGAAAAGAAGTAAGTCATGAAACCAGAAACAATATCTTGCTCCTGTTATTTGACTCATTTACTTAAACACAACATACATGCTCACACACATATACATACACACTCATGCACATATATATATACATCCATACAAATATATACACACAGAATACACATGTGCACATACATACACATACAAACAGACACAGACATACACATTTGTGTAGACAGACACATCAGTAGCATCTCAAAAATTCACTATTAGATCCCTAATAAGGATTTTTCATAAAGCAAGCTAAATGTGACCCAGAATTCTAGTTGAGCTCTTACCATTCAAAGCCAAATAACCTGAGAATGTAATAATGCCGAAAGCAGCCTGAGGTTCCTTTGTATTTTCTCAGGTAAAATCAATTCAGTTATTATCCACAGTTGGGTACAGAACAGTGTATAACCAGCATGGCTTCAGCCAGCAATCCCTCTCAGAGAGTGGGTTGCATGGGTAATATTCCATACGCTGATTTACTAAGCATTGTCAAGAGACAAATGGAGAAATTCATCTTACATAGAGAAATTCCTTCCAAAGAATTATTAAGAATTAGAAAAGACAAGAGGGAAGAAATATCAGGACAAAGCCTTTAAAATGAAGTATTCTACCTGCCTCTATCCTGGGGAATTTGGTCCAAGGCAGAATCTCCAGGACCAATATTTACCCTCTGTGCTTTATAAAGGGACTGTTTGCCATACTTCCTGTGAGTAGGAAGGAAATGAATGACTGGCATGATGCTGCACATGAGCAGGAAACTGAAAGACTCCAGAGAAAGTAAACTGACTGGTGAATGTGGCATTGTGGAATCCATAGAATAGATGCACAGTGACTGAAAGGAAGAAAATGACTATGCCTTTCTTAAAACTGTAACAATTAGCCAATTGAGCTAACTAATAGGATCTGAGAAAATGTAAGTAAGTGGGGTTTTCTATTAAGAAAGAGAATGAGGAGATGGATTTCAGCAGGCAGGAAAGAAGGTAAATAATTTCCCTCCAAAGGCAGAGCCAATATTTCTGAAATGAGTTTCTTTAGAAAAGAAATACATGTAAAATGCAGAGTGCAAGATGACATGATGTGCCCATGCCTGGTTGTGCTGGTGATATTACCCTCTCTACTCACCATGCTGTGGGACACAATGTACCCATGCCTGGGTGTGCTGGTGATATTACCCTCTCTACTCACCATGCTGTGGGACACAATGTACCCATGCCTGGGTGTGCTGGTTGACGCTACCATCTTTACCCATCATGCTGTCGGACAGGATATGTCCTTCCCTGGGTGTGCCAGTGACACTACCCTCTCTACCCACAACTCTGTGGATCAGTGAACACAAGACAAAACAAAACACAAAAAATAGCCATTCAAAGCAGGAGCATCAGAATGCAGTGCGCAGCAGTATGGAGAAGATGCAGTTGTTCAGAGCTGATTAGTAAGAGTGCTGAGCAGAGCAGAGCAGAGTGGATTTACAGACATTAGGATGTAGCAAGTCTTGTCCAGAAGATTGTACAAACTTCCTATTGGCTTTGAATCTCAAATAAGGGGAATCCCTGCCTTCCATCAGAAAAGACACCCTGTGATCTCTTTCAATATATAATTTTACACCATTTAAAAAAATAAAACATGAAATGCAAATGGTTCCCTTAGACATTTCTTGTTGCATATGGAGTCAAGGGCTGGAGGTAGGGGGTACAGTGATATGGTTTTGATATTTCAATATAGCATAGAGACTTAAAATATTTTTTTCATCTGAGTTGTGAAAAAACAAAACTAAACAACATAGTCTTGAATGAAGCCCAAACATGGGGTTTTAAGACACACTAGAACGATTTAAGACAAGAACTTGAATGCTGATACTTACAAAACTCTACAGACTCCATACCAGAGTCTGTTTTATTGCAAAGGCAAACAACATTTCCTCCAGGATCCAGGCAGCAGAATACCATTTCTTAAAGGAACTTAGGAGAATAATAATGAAAAAGAAAGAGAAGAGGAAGAAGGGAGAAATGGAGACAGACAGACAGATGAGAAAGACAGAGGGACAGAGATTCTTCACACGCACTCAGAAATTCAAACAAACACGTGGATAATGTCTAAGAACAGGAGCCCAGACAACAACATGGTGTCTGGGTTTCTCTCGGGGGACTGTGAGTTGACACTGGGAGCCATGTATAAGGAGGCAGTTGGGTAAATGATGCTTTGGGGCTATTGAAGCTAGCTGGGCAAAACCATTGTTTCCTACTTGACTTTCATCTGAAACTTGGAAAGCACATTGCCAGTGCCTGTTACATTCTCTGAGATGCTTAGACAGCTTACTCTTAAGCACTCAGCACCCTAGAGATGGACCCAAGTACAACTGCAGAGGCACAGCTCATCTGTATAAACACCATCACTTTGGGACCCAGGAGCAGAAGGTCCTGTGGTAGAAAGTGAATACTAGCAGATATGGTCAAACTTGAGTGCTCCTCAAAGTTAGGGATGACTATGTGACAAGACAAAGAATAAATATAAAAGAAACTTTTTAGAAGTGTCAACTTCCCTCACCTACCTTGTCAATCAAGAAAGCTAGGCCTGCAGCGGTTATCCAAGCTTTCATTGGCTTTCAGAGGAAAGGTGGAAACTGGTTCAAGGGCTCTTCAGCTTAGAAGTGGGAACCTCATGATGGATGTCTGTGGCTCCTTGACTGGGGAGGAAAGAGCAGAAACCTCCAGAGAGACCAGCCAGCCAGCCTACCTCTTTCTATTGTCCAACTTCCTTGGCAAGTCTTTGTCTTTATGAAAGAAGAAAAATATTTTTTAAGAAAGAAAATAGCATTTATTTATATACTGTGTGAGTGTGTATCTCACCCTAAAACAGAACTAAAAAGAAGCAGTGTCTAGTTTGCTGTTCCTTTTTCCAGCCTGGATCCTGGCTCACCAATGAATCTTCTCATATGCAACCTTGACTGGAGGGAGGGGTGGGATTGAATAACAAATCTAAGTGATACAATCACATCCTTTACAATCACATAATGGACCATATCCCAATTTTCAAAAGGCATAAAGTATCCTCATTAATACGATAAGTGCGGCAGTCAAATCAGCGCTGTGATTTTATCAGGGTTTTTGACTATACGTGAATTAGAATGTAAAATGCATACAGAATTTTTAATGGGAAGGCTTTAACGTTCACTGAATGTATTTCTTCCTGTCATTTGCATCACATTAAAGTGAAATTCTACATAAAGGGATAAAGAGAATATGTCCTAAATTACAGTTTTTCCATAGTTGTCATGTCCACACATAGAAAAATCTGATTCATAAGCTTGAGTAGGATCCTAAATCTGTGACGGCTGCAATAGCTCCCTATTTGTTTGTGGGTTTTATGTGGCTGTCAAGGCTGGGTAGAGCTCCATAAGGTCACATTATCAGAGCAAAGCTAATAAAGATCATGGCAAGGGCAGGAGCTGTGGAGGGAGGGTGTGTGGTTGTGTGCACTGCCAGTACAACATTACTAAATACTGTGTCTGCATTTTAAATTCTACAGCATACTAATAAACACTCACTCATCTTCCTTACAAATATTCTGTTCTCTTAAAAATATTTTTATTCGAATTTATATTCTATTTACATCTTTTAAAGAAATCCTCTACTGTCACATTAGCACACTGCAATAAAGTCATAGAGGCAGACTTAAAGTTCTCTATTAGTTTTATATATTCTACTGTGTATGAGTAGGTATATTTACAAGAACATTCCACAAAAGCTGCTTCATATCTTACATGTTTTTATCTCCCTGTGGGTGGAAACAAGGTCTGTAGGTCATAAGTAGAAAATAATGACAATTAGAATCAGAATGTTTGGTAGCATTTATTCACTCAGGCACAAAACAGGAACTTCCATTTTTCATTATTCTTTTCTTATCCGTGGTGGGTGGCAGCTGATACAGAATCCTGGGGATTTAAAAGAGAGCACTTGGTATCCTAGATGTCCCACTCTGCTTCTCTGTGGCTGTGTTAAAACTCTGATGTAAAGCAACTTGTAGGAGAAAAGAGTTTATTTGGCTCATGGGTTACATCCATCACTGAGGAACATCAAGACAGGGAACTCAAGACAGGAACCTAGAGGCAGAAGACAAAGCAGAGTTGGTAAGGCTGCTGTTATAAGCTTGTTCTCTATGGTAGGATCCTCTTGCTTTCTTAAACAAACACAGATTGCATGCCCAGGGATGATATCCCTCATCATACATTGTGCCCTCCTACATAAATCATTAATCAACTAAATGCCCCCCGTTCCATGCCCACAAGCCAGTATGATGAAGGATTTCCCTCAGTGAATATTCCATCTTCCTAGATGATTCTAGTTGTTTGAATTTGACAAAAATTAACCAGCACTTTAGAAGAGGCAAGGTATTTTCTGCCACCCTGTGCAATAGGCTGAGGACAGGATGCATCTAATGTGCATATATATGACTACCTGTCTGCTGGCCAGCACCCTTGGGACACACATTTGAACTTGTACTGAATGCCATATCTCTATTATCTGTTTTGACTTGGAGCAAACAAACAAACATGCTATCTTACAACAAACAAAGACATGCCCTGAAGTAAAGTAATTAAAGCTCAACATAAGGCATTGCATTATGCTTCAAGAAAGAATTAATGTGTGCATAAGGAATAAATAAAATAAAATATCCAATTATCTACTAAATAATTTTGTGATTATTTTGGTTTTGATCTCAAAACAAAGATCACATAGACTATTGTTTGGTATTGATGGTCAAAGGGGCTTCCAATTTGACCTATTTCCCTCAAATACACAATGGTAGACAATATGTATTCACACATATGAATATGTACATATTATTATTTATTGACATTATTAGGGGATTACAGATATTTTCTTCCATATCTTAAAACAATTTCAAAGCATTTTAAAAACCAGATTCCAGTGAGGAAAAGTTCAAGCTTGAGAAGCTGTTCTCAGACCCATAGCACCTATGAAAAAAGCTGTAGCTCATACATGTACTCCCAGTGCGTGGAGAGGCAAGCTCCAGGAGCATCCTGGAGGCATGCTGGAGGACCATGGTGAGGCCCAGGTTCATGGAAAGACTCTACCTCAGAACAATAAGGTAGAAAGTGAGAGAACTACACCCAACATCAACCTCTGGGAGAGATGGGCACTGAGAGATTTATTTATTAATTAACTTTAGAAATTGTCCAAGATCCTTAGACCCTTCTCCCTTTCTTCTTCCCCCACACTTTATCTGTGATTTTTTCTAGGGGTTTTGCATGTTTGTTTGTTTTTGTCCTTTTACTTTGCGTTACTCTTTGTCTTTTTGAGACATGGTCTCACTTTGTAGCTGAGGCTGTACTTGAACTCATAGTCCTCCTGCTTCCTCCGCATAAGTGCACATTGTAACTGTGCACCACCACAGCCCATGCCTCTTCTTTACTTCACACTCTTTGTATTAAGTTTGTAGTTGGAATTTGAAATATATATATATATATATGTATACATGTATATATATGTATACATATATATATTCAGGTTTTTATTCATTTTTGCCACAACAAACATTTCCAATACCTAATATAACTTTTAAATAACAATAATTACATAAAAACAATTTTGGGTTGATGGGAAATCAGCAAAAAAAGTCTTGTTAGTGGATGAATTAATCAATACAATGTGTTCTGTCCGGTATTGTGTCCTGTGGGAACTGCTCATGCAGATGAGATTCACCACAGAAGGCCCCCTTTTTTTCTTTTGAGAATTCAGATGTGGTGAGTCCGATGTGCCTATGGCTAGACTGCATTCCTCCAGGGAGCCAAATCACGCCTCTTTCTCAGTCATCAGAATACAGCCTTGTTTCCCATCTAATCCCTGTGTACTCTGAAGGTGCTAGGAAAACTCAGGAGCTAGGGAACTAAAGGAGACTGAGGAGTCACCCTGTTTGTTATTGCTTAACAAGAGTCAGTAATTTTAAAATAATTATACATTAAACTCTGTGATTTTCATAATTTCAAAAGGAACACTACTACAGATGGATCCCCTATGCTGGTATTATATGTATATATGTTCTTCTAGCTGAGCTGCCTGGTCTGACCTCAGTGTGAGAGGAAGCACCTAGCCTCACAGAGACTTGAAGTGCCAGGATGGGGCAATATATATATATATATATATATATATATATATGAATATATATATATACATATATATATATATACATATATGTATATATATATATATATATGAAGGTTTTCTTGTTCTCATCTGCTGACTGCAGTAGGATACCAGTACATTCTTACCTAAATTCCTACACAGAATATATTCTTTCTGCAATGATCTTCCACTGGTAAATGGCAGCAAAGTACATTGAAATGTATGTTTAAGGCATTGCTTCTCCGTTCACATGAAGCCAGTTCTCTGTCTCACTAGAGTCAAACGCATGCCACACTCTTGCCTTTCTTCCTCACATATGCTGTCGCATGCTGTTGGTCTTAGGAGACCCCAGCACCCATGCTCCGTTGTTCTCGCATGTATTCCCATCATAAGGATTGCTCTGCTACTTACTACATGGTCTACACATGCTTAACTCACTGGCCAATGCTTTCTTGACTACTTCAACTTTTTGCTTCACGTCCACTTTGCGTTCTTCCCTCTTGCCTACTCATATGCAGCTCCCACATGTATCTTCAAATCTACATTCAAAGCTGATTGATCCTTGGTTGCTACATTACAGCTTTAAAGATTTTGTGCCTACCAAACTCCAGGTACCATGTAAGCCACTGAAGCATGATTGCTCAACCTTTGCCACCCATTGCTGTTTGTTTCCTGATTTGATAGAAATGAATAGCTAATTTGCAATGTTTCCAAAGCTTCTGTCTACACCTGCCAAGTAAGATGTCATTTCCACACTTTTCACCTCTCCGTGGTTTTCCTTCTAAAGAGGCAGGGCAAAGAGGCTGAGTAAGGTCATATGCTTAACTAATTGAACTGACCTTAAGTTTACTGTTGTTCAAATTCAAGCTTTTTCTGATACAGTTTATTTATATAAGCAACCCAAGTCATAGGTGTAGTCCTAGTAGATATAAAAACATGCAGATTTCTATTAAATAGCTTCAAACATTAGTAGAAAAGTTAAAAAAACATATTATATATATTTACTTCATGAGTAGCTTTGTTTATTTTTGTAATTTGTTTACCTATTCACTTTACATCCTGCATCCTGCTCACTGTCCACCTCCCAGTCACCGCTTCCCACAATTCTTTTCCCCTCCCCCTCCCCTTCTCCTCTGAGTAAGTGGGTGACCCACTAACCCTGGTACTTCAAATCTCTGCAAGGCTAGGTGCTTCCTCTCCCACTGAGGCCAGACCAGGCAGACCAGGCAGCTTAAAGAACATATCCCACTTACAAGCAACAGCTTTTGGGATAGTTTCCCATTTCAGTTGTTCAGGACCCACATGAAGGTCAAACTGCACATTTTAATGGTTTTGTATATCAGATTTGTGTGGTAGCACGTACCTGGGATGCTTCCTGGCATCATGTTCTTTCTAAACCTGAACTGTTTTTTTAGATCTTATGACAATACCCTGGAGAAGGCTTTCTGAATTGTTTGTATCTGCCTTCCTTTTCTGGGTAATCAATACAAAAATTTTATTTTTATTCCTTCAATCTACCAATCATGATCAGTTTGCCTGGGTTTGTTCCCATGCTTCAGTTGCCTATTGGGAAACTATTTTTCACTAAAAGACTATTAATTCATTTGTGGTATTATAAAAGTTTTTCTTCTTTTATGCAGTTGGCTTTCTCTCCTTGATCGCATGCATTATGTTAGGATCTAGGCCTATCACATCCATCACAGACTAGTGAGCTAATATACCCAGTGATTTTACTGTGAGTATCTAAGAAAGAAAAGCAGATTTTGGCTCCCTCATGGCCAGAAGTCTCGGCATAGAGCTTCCTCCTTCTTCTCTTTATTTTGGAGGAACCTCGAGATGTTTCAAGGGCAGAAGGCTATGTCTGGCTGAACGCATTGCATTCATAGAGCAATATTCTTTCAAACAGATTGAACTGCTTTTAAATAATGCCTGTGGGTGCTAGACAGAATTTTCTAGACCCACAAGTCAAGTGACTCTTAAGATTTCCTGTTTTCTTCAAGTCCTATACCACATTTTTAATGCTGGAATCTGCCTCCCCCCAAAAAAACCCCCAAAGTATAAAAGATTAGAAATTAAAGAAAACTCCATTTTCTTTTTTTTTCTGATTTTTTAAAATTTTATTTTCTATATTCTTTATTTACATTCCAAATGATTTCCCCTTTCCCGGTTCCCCCCTCCCCGAAAGTCCCATAAGCCCTCTTCCTTCCCCCTGTTCTCCAGTCAACCCCGTCCAGCTTTTTCTTATTGCTCCACAATCACTGTCTCCCAGGCTCTGCTGAAACCTGCCAGCAATAAACTTCTGCAGCTTTCTCACCCTGCTAGCTAGACCCATTTCCAAATATGAAAAAGACCAAAGAAGCTTGTCCTCTTTTAAGGGCTCGGCTTCCCCAGTCATGAAAATGTCCTTCTCCTTATTGTAAGTAGATTTGTGCTTTGCCCCGTTCCACATCCAGCAATCTATTTCATAGTCAAGCTACACTATGAGGAATAATAGTGTGAGCATATTTATGGGAAAGTATGGTGTTTTCTTTCTTTTCCTCCCACAGGAGGATATGTAAAAGAGAACTGTGGTTGTTACTTATTTTTATTCCTCCTGCTTATATCCAAAGCATTTCCAAGCTAGCTTAGTTGAGACATGCATATTCTCGCAAGGTTGCTGCTCAATCTTTCTGTGTCCCAGTCAATTCTTTCTTTATCCTAGGCACCCCTGCATTGACACTGACACATTGACGGTCTCCTTGTGAGAATTAGCCTATCACATTCATTTACATCCACTTAATTGCTGCCGCTATTGTTTAGTCCGTTAACCTCCAGCTAGGGTGCAATTCACATGAACACTGGGGAAGCACAACCATTCGATTAGTTCTGCAAAGTAGATTAAAATCTTATGCCTAATTGAAGACTGTCCACACCACTGCCTGGTTTCCAGCTCTGTGTTGATCATACAGCACATCTTCAAACAAGAGTTCTCAGAATATGGCAGCCCCGACTGGAGTGGAGAGTGGTTTGTGAGTATACCCTATGCAGCACACTGTGCTAGGAATTACCACCAGCTTGGCTTCTACCAGTGCCTTCCAATGGGTTTTCTGATTAGCAGCTTGCCTGATTTGTCCTCTTAAGGAGTACACATGCATTAGAGAACCCCAACCCCCTAATGTATTATGGTTATATTATTACTTTGCCAAATTTGTAGGAATTTTCTTTTAGAATGCAGTCGCCCAGTAAAATCCTTATGAAAGAGTTGTATAGTGTGGGGAAGAGGAATAAGAATCAGGAGTATGACTTATAAATAAATACCATTTGATTCAGAGCACAAGCTTGGTATCATAGTAAGCCTGCTTTGGTAACTAAGTCATTGCATAAAGACAAAAGTGAAGTCTTACCATTCTCTTGGCAACATGTCTCTGCTTCCTTTCTGCTAAACTGAGGTACTTTAAAATGTATGTTTGGTTTTGCTCATTTGTTTGTTGTTGATTTTAGGACAATTCTTTGCTTTTTTGTTTTTTTGTTTTTTTCTGTGTAGCCCTGGTTGTCCTGGAACCTGGTCTATAAGCCAGGCTGGCCTCAGATTCAGAGATCCACCTGCCTCTGCCTTCTGAGTGCTGGGACTAAAGGCATGTGCAACCTTACCCGATGGAGGTGCTTTAAGTATTTCATTATGCTTTATCTAAAAGAAATGAGCTGAGACCCCCCCTACACAAGAATTCAAGATATGGATGAAGGTCAGATTTCCTCATTTAATTTAAATGCTCATCTCAGCTTCCATTCAACCAATCTCCCTAACACATTTTCTAATGTCCTAAAATCTGTCTAATTGATAAAACTCAACTAACACTCCAGATTTTATGGCCTAATATTCTAATGATGCTATTCTGCCTAATTTGGTGGTGTGTGTTTGTGGGGTGGGGTTTACAAACATGCAGTGGTTAAGCTGACCTTCAGAGTCCATCTGAGATGCAATCTAATAGCGAACTGCATGCTGTATATCAATCACATCACATCAATCACATCAGTTAATTGTCTCAACAGAAAGCATGTTTTACATCTCTTTAAAGACTGACTGAGGTGGGCTCTATAAGTTCCCTCTCCCTACTGTTGGGCATTTCATCTGAGAGTCTCTCACCTCCCAGGTCTCTGGTGCATTCTTGAGGGTCCCCACAACCTCCTACCTCGTGAGGTTGCCTGTTTCCATTTTCTGCTGGCCCTAAGGGCTCCAGTCCATTTCCCTTACCCAATACCAGATCAGGTTCCCCTCTCTCTCCGCCACTTTTCCTCCTAGGTTCCTCAAGGAGAGGTTCCTCAAGGAGAGACCTGACACTATTACTGAAGCTATGGAATGCTCACATATGCAACAAACCATTGGATTGAATTCTGAATGCCTGCAAGACTGTTTCATTCCTATGTCCTCCCAATGAAGAGAGAAAGCATAAACTGCATCTTCAAAGAGACTTCACAAGATGGAAAAGGAGGGAGTTAGTGTATCTCAGTGTATCAGTTGGTGGCAGAGAGTGTCACAGGAGCAGCAGCAGCAGGAGGAACATTGATAGAGAAGATGAAAACATTTAGGTAGAACTTGCTAAGAATACGAGAAACCCCAGAGAGACTTGGAGATATGTGTAACAGCTGGAGAATTCCTCTCTTCTTGGGAATAGGGCAAGGGATACGCTGAGGCTGACTTGAGATCCAATAAAGCCATATTGCTGGTATTCTCCTCTGAACATACCAAACAAGGAGAATATCAACTTTTCCTTGTATTTTCTACAAAGACTGGAGAAATGGAAATTACACACTAGGCCACAGGTAGAGCATGTTATGGACGAAAGTCTGGCTAATTTATCAATGTTTCAACCTCTCCTCCCTGATTTGCCTTCCCAGTTTACACAAAAGAGGGGGAACAAGAGGGAAAAGGAAGCAACACCTGGAAAACAAAGATAGAAAAGAACAATTATCCTTGACTTTGGAAGAGGCCCATGGGAAGAACATAAGTAGAAGTTCCATTTTATGCTGAAACATTTTCATTCGGAATCAAGGCAGAAAACTGTTTCCTAAAATAGACTCTATGTTTATAACTTTATTAGTATATTATAATAACTATGGCTGCATGGGCTTCATTTCTGAGTCCTTGGGCTTCGTGGAGGTGGCTGCCACAGAAAAGCAGAGACACAAGAATAAAATAAGACACCAGTCCCTATCCTACCCCTTTTCCCATCACTGCACATTAGGCAGCCCTCACATGTGAACATTTACAACATCTTCATATCTCCATAGTCTGGTGCATCAAGGCTCAGGGCAAAGATGACATTGGTAAGCATTATGCAAAAAGTGCGAGCCTGGAGGACAGACGCTAATCGGTCATATATATTATTTACTGTTATTGCTGTGACAAAGTACCTGAGACAGACAACCTAAAGAAAAAGGACTTTATTTTGACTCCTGGTTTCACATGGTTTTCTCCATGACTGTTCATCCCGGTTTAGGCAGAACTCCATGAACAGGGAGGATACTGTTGCGGAGAAATCTATTCACCTCATGGCAATAGGAATTAGAGAGAAAGGAGACTGGGGATTTGTTTTACCCTTGAAAAAACAAAACAAAACAAAACAAAAAGCGTAGAAAATTAATTTCTCATATTCAGTTATGATTTCTAATACCCCTAATTGGGTGTCACAACTACTCCTTCTATATAACAAATTGCCCCAAATGTAGCAGCATATAGTGGTCCTATGCTGTATCATGATGTCTATACCAGGAACTATGACAGTCAGGGTCTGGATACACTGTGACTCCTCTATCACTTGCCTCTATGTACTGTCAGGGTAGAGGATAGCCAGACTTCCGATGAATCATTTCTAGATTCCCAATGGAGATCCAGGAGAAAGATGGGTCCTAAAAGCTCCCATTCATTTAATTATTTCTCTTTAAAGCTTGTATAAATGCTTGCCCAGGTTTAAGGTGAAAGAATGTAAACCCATAATCAGTGGATCATCCTCAACACATTTGTCAACAATGGAAGAGAAACACACGAACAGAAATATGTAGGGACATAGTCTACTTATTTATCTAAAACCTTTGCTCTCCTGGAGTTCACCAGGCTGGCCTAGAACTCACAGGGATCCTCCTGCCTCTATCTCCAAGTGCTAGGATTAAAGGTGTGCTCTACCATGTCCAGCTGATGTAGCCAAATTTAAAATTTTAATCTGTCACACCCTGTCTGTGTCATCTAACTAAATAAGTGAGCATCAATTGCTTGGGCTTTTATGTTTCATGGGTATTTATCCTACAGAGAGCTCATCTTTTCTTACAATATAGATCCAAGGAAAAACACATTATCACACATGGTAATGAGTATATAAGTTAATAAGATAAATACAGGAGAAACTATGGATAAGGGCCACACATGATTTATGATGTTACATTTGTGTGCATGTAGGGTGTGGGGGTGAGTATATCTCTGGGCACACAGAAAGGCCTCAGGAAGATTTTGAATGTCCTTCCCTGTCACTCCCAGCCTTATTTGATTAATACAGGGTCTCTTACTGTATCTGCAGCTAGGCTGGAATCAAGCAAGCCCCAAAGATCTTCTTATCTCTGCACTGCACAGTACTGGGGTTGTAGGTACTCCTGGCCATTCCTAGCTTTTTATATGGGTTCTGGGCATGCAAGCTCAGGTCCTCATGTGTCCAGCAAAGGTTTTTACCTTCTGAGCCATCTCTCTAGTCCATAAATTCTATTTCAACTTGAAATTTTAGAGCCAGAGTAAACTCAGAGATCCTTTAAATAATTTATTAAGGATAATAGCCCTGTTTATTACATCTCTAAAAGTTCACGTGAGATTGCAGATACTTGCTCTGGTAATCTATGTGGAGGAGATTGTAGAAGTCAGTTCATTGGGAATAATTTCATTAGCAAAATATTTTGTGATGCAAAATGAAAAGTGTGTTTGCATACATGTTAAAGCTACAACATTGTTTTCTTATTTTCAAAGCCCTAGCTCTGTCTATTATTTTTATGCACTGGTAGATTTTGGCACTTCTGTGATTTCCTTTGGTATGTGATTTGCTATGTCTACTAATCCTGAAGAAATAAATCCACAGTAAATAGACAAATTGATATTTGTCCAGCAATAATACATACACTGAAGTCTTAATACATTTGTATTTGTTGCAAAAAACAGGAAAGGAAAGATGAGAAATTCATTCCTTTCTAAACCTTCCAATTAGCTTTCTCTTTCTCCCTATTCCCTTCTCCCTGCCACCCCCTCACACACACACAAACACACATACGCACACCTATGAATCTCTTGATAATAAATATGCCAAAAGGAGTTAAGTCCAGCCTTCAGAACTAGGAACACTTCCATCAAAGATGGGCTGCTTATCATGAAGTAAGGAGAAGAAAAGCCATTTGCTTTTTCTGTGCCTGTGCCTCTGTCTCTGCCATGTCCTACCAGGCCTGCCTGAGCATCTGCAGAGTTCAGTGGTAATTAAAGCAACAGTGTTGTGAGAAAAGTGTGAATTACTTTTACAGGGAGCCTTGGATGTTGCTCCTGACTGACGAAGCACAGCAGGGGGCCTCTGCTGGGTATTAAAGAGTGACAGTAGTCCCCCACAGAAGGTAGCTTCCCAGCACAATGCAAAATTGTGACTTTTCACAAGTTGGTATCTCTGCCACCATCTAAGCTATCAACTTAAATTTTAGATTTTTTGTTTTTTGTTTTGGCATGTCAATGAGCAAGACTATGTCACATTCAGGAAATGTGTTCTGGTTGCTGGAATTATGTAAAGCTAAGCTGTATGTTCTGTCTTTCTTTTCCCTGGCCTTTTTTCTTTCTCCATTATGGAATTATTTCAACCTCGTTGATTATTGATAATAGTAAGGAAAAAGCAAAGAAGGGGTCACATGCTTAACCCTCATAGCAAGGTGTTCTGATGTTAAGTGCCAAGGCTATTTCTGTTATTTTCATTAAAAAATTAATTCTTGTGTGAGCACATGCATGTGGCATAGAACATGTATGGAAGCCAAAAAATAACTGGTGAGGGTAGCTTTTCTACTTCCACTGTGTGGGTCTCAGGGCTGAAAATCAGGTCATCAGGCTTGACAGCCAGTGCTTTTACCCAGGGAGGCATCTCCTCCACCTGTGTCTATCAGTTTCTTTTTAGGAAGTGATGACACTCTGTTGGCAATGCCTAACATATACAGGAGTGTGCTCTCAGGATAGAAGCATCCACATAGATGGCCTCCGCCTGACCCATTCAGGAACCGGTCAGAACAGATGTTGCTCTATGTGGCTAAGGCTCTTGTTGAGCCAGCTCCCACACAGAGGTGACACATTGTTGATTCTGCTCCTTATCTAACAAGGGGAGGAGGAAACATCATTAGCCAATCTAATAAACTACCTTCTGCTGAAGGAAGAGAGTAAAATAGTTAAATGGACCATTAATCACTTTTCCTTTCATAAGCTAGCAACACTGAGACTTTCTGAGTCAGCTTCTCAGAACACGTGTGGAAGTCTATGGAAAGGTATCCCCTACAGGAGCCCTAAATGGTGGTGAATTGGATGATAGGAACAAAGTAACAGACTGATAATATGCATGTCTATTTTATTGCTTAACACATTGGCCATTAGTAAATGGACAAAAAGTGACCCCTGTCCAAGTGTGAACAGAGGAGTAGTGTGTGAATCTGTGGACTTGGCAGTAAAAGCCAAAACCATGTGATGTCATAAGTAATGGCAGCAGCTGTAAGATTGGACAACAGAGTCTCCATGCCCACACTTACAAACTGTGCAACTCCAATTTCCCGTGGAACAAAAATGTTATAAAATAGATTTTCATATTCTTTTGAAGACTGGGCAATATAAACTGTAAAGGACCTTTTTAGAAAAATGGCTTGCATTTAGGATGCAGTTGACAAGCCTACCTTGTCATTGTTGTCACCAAACTAGGTGCTATGACAAAGCATGTGACTCACGGCATTTTCTTTATGGTTAGATATTCTGAGTATCTAACAATGAGCAGCAGGGGAATATTTTTAAGTAGAAGGTTATGAAATAGCATTTAGGAGATGAGGCTGCAAAATGCCAGACAATGGATGGTTTCAATAGACAACAATCATATGAACATAACAACTGGGGTGCTCCAAATGACACTCTTTCACCCACTAGTACAAAGTTTAATTAGTATGTAAATAGCATAACTGTAAAATTCCTGACACTAAACATTTGTTGTAAACTGATCCTTCCAAACTTAACTAAAACTGAAAAGTCAAGAAAGGTGGAAATTATTTAAAATAATAACAAAAGGCCATTTCTTAAGTCTTTCTGAGAAAAGGGCCCAAACTAGTTTGGGAGAGAGATTCACCATATTTTATTAGGCTGAGGGTATATTCTGTACAAGGGGGGAAAAAAGCACGAACCACCAACCCCAGAGTGATGAAAAGCAAAATAGGTAAGGAAAAAAGTGCCCTCAATTGACACAGCTCTTTTCATCCCATCAAATCAGCCATCTGTCCTTGACACAGTGTATTGTCATTAGGAAGACTTTCTGAATTCAGACATGGTGATGAGGAAAGATGAAGAATTAACAGATAAATAACCAATTTGGAAAATTCAGGCAGAGACCCTTTTCCTCAATTTCTACTCTGTCCTTTCTCTCTGCCCCAATTATCCCAATCAAAGCTTCAATGATATGAGTGGACATCTTCATTGTGTTGCTTTTTACTCCCTCATATAAGCACAACAAACCACACACACTAGGCTTGTACTGAATGATACAAAGATGATCCATGTGAACAAAAAAGAAATAAATTTCTAATGTTGAAAATGACTGCATGAACTAAGACTGACGGGGGACACAGGGAAAGGTCAGAGAATTAAATATGAAGTCTAAAGATACTGACGCTTTCCTTCTAGGATTCATTCCTGCATTTACCTCGGGACAGGAATGTTTAGAGAAGAGATCCCCTGAAATCACCACAGAGTATCTCTGACAGCCCTGTGTGGGATAACAGAGAGAGACAAAGTAAACACTTAAAACTAATAATAAAGGGAAAATATTGAAGTCATACGATGGCCATCAAATTCATAAAGTGAAGCTGGAAATTTACAAAAGTTAAGCTCATAAGTTCTAGAAAAAAAGAGTTAAAGTAAAACTCTTGACAAATATCAACAGACCTACTTAAAAATTGTCCAAGCTGGATATTTTATCTACTTAATGTCAAAAAAGTTTGATTCTTTCTCAAATAGTTCAAAGATTTAATGATGGTAGATTTATAATACTCTAGCACATAGATTTTGAATCAAGCTTGAGATAATACTTTTTAACTACAAACATAAAATGCTAAGAACAGTAACCCTTAAAGGTAAGCCCTGAAGATTTCTTCCCTAAACTTCTCATATCCTAACACTCAGAGAAGCCAGATGGGTTGCTCACACCTGTATTCCCCATTCTGGAGAAGCTAAGACCAGAAGACTACCATGATAGAAGAATGAGACTCTAAACAAATAGATAAACAAGCTAATATCCAGAACAATTTGGGTGGGTGTATCCTTTCTTTGGTTACATTTTAATAATCTTTCATTTTGATGGTTATTAATTGCTAAGGATACTTTATAAAAAGTAGAAGAATTATAAAACTCTTCATGTTGCAGCACATCCCATTCTCACTTTCATCTCTCCTTTGCCCCCTTCCTCCTTAGTACATCGTTTGTTTCCTTTGTTGCTACAGCAAAGCAAAATACCTTCATGGTCACTCAACCACAGCATAGATCACCTCAACAAATGTATGTTAAAAAAGCTCTGTGCTAGACCCTGGGCTGCATAGTGAGCCTCCCCCATGTAATCCTTGACTTTCTGGATAAGAAAACAAACAAACAAAGTAAAACCAAAAACAAACAAACAAAACAAAACAAAACAAACAAAACCCAAAAGAACATTAGGCCAAATTCAGTTTCATGTCTGTATATAGAGATCTGTAATTAGCTTTTGTTAGAATACAGATCTCCAATATATTTGCATATCGTGTATAACTTAGACAATAATGAAGAAAGTTAAGTAGCTTAAGATATTTGCCTCCTGGCTCTTTATAGAGAATGCTGATAGACTCCAGGTTCATCTCCAACTGTTTCAGTTGTTTTTTCTTGGCTTAACAAATATAACATTGATTTCTTGTTGTCTCAGTGATTCAATCCACAAAAATTGACACTGTTTGAACTTTAAACTTTGGCTAGTTTTTAATCTGCCTGCTTAGCTTAGTCTCTCTCTTTCTCTCTCTCTCTCTCTCTCTCTCTCTCTCTCTCTCTCTCTCTCTCTCTCACACACACACACACACACACACACACACACACACACACACACACACGGGAATAAATTACCAGTTTACAATAACAAATTATTTTTTCCCAGAAACAATCTTTTCTTAACATTTGATGAATGACAAATAAACATTCAGCTTCTTGCATTTTCCTTCAACATCTGGATAACAAGGAATAAAAAATATAAAGAAGGAAGAATGGCAGGAAAGAAGGAAGGAAGGAAGGCAGGAAGGAAAAAAGGGGGGAAGGAAGGAAAGAAGGTAGGAAGGAAGGTAAGGAAACAAGGAAGAGATTCATTCTTTATGTCCAATCAAGTACTTCTGCTTCTATTGCCACGATCTCATCCTGGGCCCCCAAGTCCAGTACTTTAACTAGTATAGCACAATAAGAATGCCTTGGAATCAGTCTCTTGCATTTACAAATCTGTTTCTTTCTATCTCTATCACCTTGTAAAATAAATATCATCCTTATCCACAGAAGCTTTCCAATGAATGTCTCAATCTTTAGATGAGGCTGTCTGTTGTAAGGATGCTACAAAACTGCTCCAAGAGTTCCACAAATACAAGAAGGGCCTAGAAGCAGAATAAATACTTAGTATACTGGGTAGATGCAGAGCAATCTCCATTTTCCAAATGTGCACAAAGTCTGTGCCAACTGAAACACAAAATGGTTGACTGACATTACTGATTCATTGTAAGTTTTTCTCATTTTGTATTTTCCTCACCAATTGATTCTATCAGTGCAACTCCTTTTTGACTGTATTTTGTAAGATAAAGTTCCTCAGAGGCCACTGCATGCTTACTCTATCCTTAGGGAGGACTTATATTGATTCACAATGGACCTATGGGAGTGCACAGCCTCAGTATTAGAGAAAAAAAAATCAAAAGTTAAAAATAGCTAAGTGTTACTTTCTCCTTTCCTCTCTTGGCCTTTTCTCCTAGGCAAAAACTATGGATTTGGAAGACTTTATGGGGATAGAAAATACCTTAGGGAAAAGAAGTTTTCCCAGACCTTACATGGTGCTAGATATCAAGGGAAAGGAACTTGAGGGCTCTGAGGTGTTTCTATGCAGTCCCACAGATGATGGAGATGTGCAGGTAAGTTGGAGGAACGAAGTTCTTTGAAACTGATGTGACAGAGTAAGTTATTATGACCCCCCCCAATGACAGAATTGAGCCTGCAAGTGATTCCCTGGGGGATGTGTTCACATTATTTAACTCCTGTGGTTCAGCAACCATCAGAGTATGTCATTTAGCATTGATTAAAAGCAACAACAAAAAGACATAGATATTTTTAAAGGCCCATGAACTGACTGTTTACACAGTTAAACAGCAGAAGGGAGGCTAAAAACTAGTTCCAATGGAACTTTCAAGCTTTACCACACTTTATTAATCACCAAGCTATCTCTTTGAAGTATATATCTTTGAACAATTTTCAAGTCATTGCAATCATGAAAACTATTGCCCAACTACCTTGTGTATCATAAGACCTTTCTATATTCCAACAACTATTACCTAAGAAGAACAATGACTGTTCACTGAGACTACTGCTGCTGACAGGGTCTCCTGGACTTAGCTCAGAAGGGAAGCGATGACTGCTGTGGCCCATTTGTGCCTTCCATTCATTCTCAGAGTCTGTCTGAATGATACCTATGATTCCCTGGGGGCTCAATTTCCTCCTGTTGCCAGATGCAGAAGGAAAGTGGTAGAAACTCTTAATAGCTGGAACTTGCAGAGTACAGCTCTTCAGGCTGGCTTACATGCAAGTAAAGAGTAAGTAAAATAAGTATAAAATGATGGCTTCTTTCAACAAACAGCTCTAGGTCCTTGAAAATGATTATTTCTGTTTGCCTGTAACTGTAAAAATGACTTTCAGGTAATAGCTTTTCTTTTATATAGTAAATGATGAACGACCATTTAAACATTTACTCATCTACCAACCAAGAGAGAAAGAAGCCATAAAAACTTCCTGTGCTGAAAGGGACTGTGAAGACTGAAGTCACCTGATTTTTCAACTAGGTGATTACACCATGGGGATATTCATTTGTCTTTGCGTCAACTCTGGAATTACATAAAATATATTTTGCCAGACAAGAAAATCAAGTCCTTTAGCTTCTACAGATTATATTTTCCCTAACCCTGTAAATACATTTTCTTCATCCAAGTTAGTGTTTATCCTCTTAGAAAATTGTGGCATCTAATTGATGACCTATAAAGACAATCAATAAAAATGGCAATATTCTTCCATGAATATTTCTTTTACCAAAGGAACATGTAAGAATTCTAGTCACTAGAAGGATCAGGCTTGCCATATATTTGGTTAGGGGGAGAAATGCCTAAGCAAAGAAGGACAGTTTAGCCAAGGAAATGGATTTTCATAAAAAAAAATTCCTGTAATCTTAGGTTATTAGTTTTTGCTTGTCATAAACTTACAAATACCCCTTTCTCAGTTTCCACTTAACTTCCACATCAATGTAGTGACTGAAACTTTCAAAAAGTGAGAAAAGGAGAGTAGAAACAGGGGAAAGCCAGATGCTAACCATTTTCTAGTTCAAATCAGAACTTCAGTGAACTCCTTATTCTCATTTCTTAGGCATAACTGTTGTGGAATAAATATCGTAGTTCTGACCGCTGGTGTCCAACGCTGGCCATGTTCTCACAGCAGGATAAATTCTTAGCTAAACCCATCTTCCTCCCCTCCTGGTTAGCCTATAGTTGTTGTTGATGATGATTATGATGAGCCAATGAATTTTATTGGGGCTATTTACAGAAGTATAGGTGAGAGAATAGTGGAAGAAACATGGGTGACTCAAAGAAAACTACTTCACTAATAACCCACCTCAGCCAGTATGATTCTCAAAAAGGAGCCATGGAGCTTGATGGGCTCAAGAGTGTTTTTCTCAGAAGTTCTTACTGCTTATATAACCTTGAAGATGGCGAAGTCTTATTAGTCTTGTAAGTTTCAGGAGTTTACTGAGATGTGAGGTATTTACTTCCTACTCCCAATTGTGTCCTTTTTACTATGTACTGTTTCAACTCTTGTTACATTTTACACACACACACACACACACACACACACACAAAACACATACACATATACTTGTTCTCATGGTATATGGCTATTAAACCTAGTAATGCATCTAACTCTTTGATCATTGATATTATGCATAAATCACTTATACTTTGTAAATAATCATAGAAGATTAAAATGCTTATTATCCTCACAGTATTGGATATTAGAAATAGATATGTATTTCTTGAAACCATTATTTAAAGGATGTGAAGATTTCGATTTGACTTATTTATGTTACATCAAAATATATTAGAATACAATATTAAATAAAGTAAAATAACTGTTTTCATTAATATCTCAGAATAGGGATATATTAAGTTTATACATTGTTTTGTAATTGGTAAATATATTAATACATTTTTAAGTCATGGAGGACAGTGTCAAAATCATATTTAAATTGATCTAAATTCAGCCAATCCAGAATAGCTGTCCTTAGCTTAATTTAAACATCAATCTCATTTATCCATTTGTATAGAAATAGACTGAAATACATATGAGCTTCCCATCACTATTGGAACAAGTTACCATACTCAGTGGCTTAATAAAATGCAAATTTATTATCCTATACTCCTGTAACTAATAAATCTCATGAGGCCAAAATAAAATTATTAAAATGTTTTCTAGAGACTTTGTTAGAGAATCTATTTCCTGACTTTTTCAAGTTTGGGGGCTATCTCATCACATCCCTTGGTGTTTGGACTATCTCATTTTTAGACACTGAGATTGTATTGAGAATTCTTCAGAATGCATCACTCCGACTTTTTGCCCCCTTTCCATGTTGATAAACTCTTCCGAATATATTAGGCCTGACCAGTAGATTCCCAGGCAATCTTTCGATTAAAGTCTGTTGATTATCCACAAATCTGTTTCCATTTGTGATCTCCATTGCTTTTTTCCATGAATCACAACATATTTAGAAACTTTTTAAATTTCCTTTACTATTTTGGAGTGCTGGCATTGAATGCAGACCTTGCCCTTGCTAGGCAATCCCTCTACCATTAAGCATTATCACAAGCACCTATGAATGCTATGTTAAGGGGGAAAGAAAGTTAATTGGCTTAAGTTTAGTAAACAAGCAAGCATTTTCTAAATTTAAAACAGAAACAAAAAATGAATTTTCTGAACTACAAATGTTTTTACATTTTTAAACACAATAAAAATACATATTCGGGTTAATAAAATATTATCAAAATGCAAGATGTTGAGCATTATGTTTTTAGAGTTATGTCTACAAAATTTTAACTGCTTGCCTTTTCCTTTAGAAAAATACAAAATTGTGCCACTTGTATTGTTTTTATTTCACTGAGGTATAAAAACTTAAACTCAGTCTTCAAAAATGAGTTTTCAATAGTATGTATACCTTCCTTTTAGGTAAAAACAGCTAAATAGTCACTAAATCACATCCCTACTTTCTTTGTTTTGGGCCAGTTGCTGTTGGCATAGGCCTTCAATCTCAGCACTTGAGGCAGAGGCAGAGGGGCAGAGGCAGAGACCTCTCTTTGAGTTGAGAGTTGTTTTAACTCTTCTCTTGTGTTTAGTATTTACGTTTATTTTTTGTTTGTTTGGTTGGATGGTTGGTTTGCTTTTTGGCTTTTGGTTTTTTTAGAGCTTTATTTATTGTGGGAGTGCTCTATCTGCATGTACACCTGCATGCCAGAAGAGGGCATTAGATCCTATTGGAGATGGTTGTGAGCCACCATGTGGTTGCTGGAAATCAAACTCAAGACCTCTGGAAGAGCAGACATAACCACTGATCTAACTCTCCAGCCCATTTTTTTGTTTTGTTTTTAAAATATATTTTCACTTATTTGTTGAGAATTTTATGCATGCACTCCAACTGCTTCCAGGATACCCCTAATCCAGAGTTTCTCACTCCCAAATTTTTCTTTTGTATTTTAAATAATCCAAACGTCTCTTTTTCTTTCTCTCTTCTCTCTCTCTCTCTCTCTCTCTCTCTCTCTCTCTCTCTCTCTCTCTCTCTCTCTCTCTCTCTCTTTCCGTCCAATTGGTTCTGTCCTTATGCACATGGCATAGAACCACCTACTGGAGCACAGATAACCTGCCAGGGTCCACATCTCTGAAGAAAACTGACTCTCCCTACCCTAGCAGCCATAAACTGGCACTTGTTTCTTAGCCAGGGATGGGGGTCTCATGAGCCTCTTCCCACCATGTTGGAGTGTTAACTGGCTTGTCTTGTACTGGTAATAGCAGATGCAATGAGCTCATAAAAGCAATAGCCCTGTCCTGTCCAGAAACCTCAGTTTCACAGTATCCCTTCTGCTCTTACAGTCTTTCCATTTCTTTTCCATGATATACTGAACATTAGCAGATGGGACTAAAGTGCCCTTACATGTGTATTTGCTGGATCCTTATTGTTACACTTTATCTGTGCCATCTGAGTCCATTATTCAGCATGTAGGTTGGCATACATTTTTTTGAAATTCACAGGAGTCGAGTGTTGTAAAGGGATACCTGAGGCTGATCCCTAGTTTCTCTGTGATTATTTATTTTGATAACAGCAGCAGCAATAAGAACAAAAAAAATACTTTTTTAAAAATCTACTTGATGATTACTGATTTAGTCAACCTACATTGTACCCATCTTTTCCCAAAAATTAATATTTTTAATCTACTTAATCAATATTTTCTTTGATATCAGGAAATTTTTCTACATTTACCTTACAGAATTTTTCAGAATCATTTATATGTTTTCATTTTTTCCTTCTAGGATGTTCAGTACAAATTACATTATATTATTTTTATCATTCTTTACACCAAATAAGTTTTGATTTCTTGTATACTTATCTGGCCCCACCCCCTGTGCACATAATCTGAGTAGCTGAGTTTGAGTATCTTAAGATTTCTCTAGGTAAAAAATTAATTATAGCGGTGCTTACTGCTCTGCCAGATGAAGAGGAAAGACTAAGCCAATGTGGCCTACAGAAAGAAGTTCATACATAGTACCTTTGAAGCTATGTTTCTGCAACACTGAAAATCTTAACCACATTTAGTTCCTGTCTTAGTCAGGGTTTCTATTCCTGCACAAATATGACCAAGATGCAAGTTGGGGAGGAAAGGATTTATTCAGCCTAAACTTCCACTTTGCTGTTCATCACCAAAGGAAGTCAAGACTGGAACTCAAGCAGGTCAGGAAGCAGGAGTTGATACAGAGGCCATGGAGGGATGTTACTTACTGGCTTGCTTCCTCTGTCTTGCTCAGCTTTCTTTCTTAAAGAACCCAAGATTTCCAGCCCAGGGATGTCACCACCCATAATGGGCCCTCCCGCATTGATCACTAATTGAGAAAATGCCTTACTGCTGGAGCTCATGGAAGCATTTCCTCACCTGAAGCTCCCTTCTCTGTGATAACTCCAGCCTGTGTCAAGTTGACACACAAATCCAGCCAGTAGTGTTCCCAACAACTTTTGGAGCAAGTTTGTGTAAATAATCTCATTTAACCTTCAAGGAGTTCTAGGACAACATATACAGACCATGTTTCTTCTTTCTGCACCCAAGTCCTATGAATAATGCGACATGGTACTTGTAGCTAAAGCATTCTTGATACATTAATCTGGTCCTTTTCTCTCTTGCTCATTTCCAAATAATGATACTTATTTTCCCTGGGTCCTCTTGCGAATGTCTTTGAGCTATATCCCATGATAAAGTGAACAACAAAACAAAGCAGGACAAAGCCCAAAACAGCATTTAACAATGACCATCCAACACATTTCTTCCCATCCAAGGTCTGACTGGATACATCCTGCTTAGCTTCCAAGAGCAGATGAGACTGGCACATTATAGTAATATGGCTAGAGAGCCTAATATATATTTCTGACAAGGTTAGAAGAAATTTTGCTGTAGTGCTGAGAATTAGGGAAAGGTTTTCATTCTCTGACAAAGCAATGGGCAAGGCTGTCCTTTCAATCTCCTCCCGTTTCTGCCTTCAGAAGTGTGCAATGTCATGAGATAGTATATTGCTGGAGACTCCAGGAAAAGGGAAAAAACAAGTCGGATAGGATTCACCCCAACAAGGCTGACTCATGGAACCAACACTCATTGCCTGACTTCTTCTAAGACACTAATCCGTGAGACAAACAAGCCTCTCTGCACCCAAGTCCTATGAATAATGCTAAATGGTACTTGTAGCTAAAGCATTCTTAATACTTTCAACTGCTGATAATGTTCATGCAAGGAAATGTCTTAAGCTTAAAAGAGACATATACACTTATTATCACTTTCCATCATAAAATAGTTGATAGTTTTCTTATTTTTTCTTATAATTACAAATATTAATTAAGAAGCCATGACCTCACCTGGGAAAAAAATAAAACCTCCAGCATTTTAACTCACTGGGCAAGTATTCAAAATGAATTGTTCCCAGAAGCAGAGTTAATATATGCCAGTTGAATAGAAAATAATATTAGTTTAATTCATTGTGTTTCCTAGTAAATCAGAAGAATAACAATGACTGAAATTTCTTTGTGCACAAATCTAAATATTTTTCCTTATTTGCACGACTGTATTAGACACTGAATGATTATTTTCATTTACATGGTATAAGCAATTCAGTTTCTCATACATCTTAAAAGTCTACCTACACAAGAGATAAGAATTATGCTGTTTTATATTAAAATTGATATAATTTCATGAATAATTTTCATTGGCTGATGATTTATAAACTATTTTCCTCTGGAAAACCTCATTATTTTTGAAGATACTACTGTTACTGCTGTCAAAAAAGAAAAGAAGAAAGAATCCAACTTAACATGGACTTACCATGGTGTGCCAATTTACAAGTTAGGAGTAATTTGGACAAAATTTTTAATTGGTTTTGAGTTGTTCAATTTGTCTCTAGACTATAGAAACATTAAATAATTCAAGGAGTAAATTAAACCTTATAATATAAAATACTAAAGTTGTTTCGGCAAGTTTTTCTTTATAATAATCGGATAATTATATGTAACTATCATCATTACTTGAAGCAGATTACTTTCTGTTGATGCATGAAAGAGGTTTCCTGGCACAATTCTGGGCTCAACCAATCTTACTGACAATGGGAATCTGTCTGCAGAACCTGTTCATTGGGTCTGTGATTGGGTTATACAGCATGGCATAGGCAAGCTCTGTAGTGAACCTCTCTTAATTATATCATTTTTCAAATAAATATTTGTATCTTTTATTTTGAAAAATCAGGTTCAGGAAACTTGGCAAACGTACATATTTGGAGTGTAGAATGCTTTGTTTTTTATTCATTGTAGATTATCTGTAATAATACTCTGCTTCAAGACACAGAGCAATGAAGAATAAAAAGGCACACAGTAATTCATTGTGTATTCAAGTACTTACACAGAGGAGTCCTCTGCTTTCAGACAGTCTTGTTCCACTAATTCACTAGAATCAAATAGTTATAAGTGTTGTGGTGTGTTAGTAAGGAGCATTAATGCACTTGTGCAATTTGGAGGCCTGTGTTTGAGAATGGGGAAGATTCTTTGACTTTGCCTATACAGATTAAATAAAATGGAAAACAAATGAATTTTTTCAACTACTTCTGGCAGAGAGAAAATACAAAGTGGAGTAAATTATTCAAAGTAGATATAGATGGAGAAAGAGCTCCAGACAGAGGTTCTCTTTCGTCTTTGCAGATTATTGTAACTATATCTGGATTTGTGTTTATGTGCCCTAGAATTGCACACTGAGATACTGTTAGGGAGATTCCCTTTGAGGATAGCAAAGGATAAAGTTATAGCAAACACTTCACTCCCAATGGGATGGTAGCATATCTGCTTTCACACAAAAGAATGGACACACTGGTAACATCAGTATCCATGGGACACTTGACTTCTTTCTGAGATCATAATCTGAATTAGGTTGTGTTTGAACCATTACAGTGTTGCTGTTATTACTTTGATGTAATCATAATGCACTGTGCTTTAGACATAAGGACAATAATGTCCATTTTTGCATGGTAAAAAGTCATTGCTTCTAGATTCAAAATGTTGTATCCAACATTTATGTACATCCAAAATCTAAGTATAGCCATCATAACAGAAAACATTCATCAGGTAAAATATAGTAAGTTTAAAGACAAAATGTGAATGATCAACTAATTTTGATAATTCACAGTATACCCTCTGGAAAATTTAGGATAAAAACTTCTTTGATGCTATTTATAAGTTTTCTAAAATGCTCCTCATTAGATAACTGTTTTCTACCACTGTCACTAGTTACTAAATTTTTCTCTTTCTATTTTCAATACCAAATGATACAAGTGGAGTTTGCTTACATACATGAGCCTTATGTTTTCCTCTAAGGGAAATAAAACCACCAACAGCCCAGCTTTTTTATTACTTACTGCTAGTTCTCAATGTATGTTGCTTTGTTTGTCCTTCCCCATAGCAAGATCCTCTACTTTAATTCCTATGGCTATATTCTACATTTCTTGGTCTGAGAAAGGAAACTTTTTTCCCTTCACTCTTCTTTAGAAGTGCTTCTCATTTCAGAACAAACTTCAAGGAAACAACAATGGGAATTTCAAATGGAATGGTCTACAGAGTGAGTTTCAGGACAGCCAGAGCTACAAAGTACTTCTCAAAAATCTATTTCAAAACAAAAAGAGAGTTATGTTGTAGAGACACCCCCCTTCCCATTTTTTTCTTTATTTTTCTGCTGTTGCTTGGGTTCAGCCTAAGGATCTAACAGCACAAAACAATAGTATAGGAGGAACTATGTCTCTCTCTCTCTCTCTCTCACACTTTTTATTTTGTATTTCTTTTACATTTATTTTATATTTTTTAGAACTTCATATATTTCATTCCACTTACATGCAGAACCTCATCCAACTCCTCTCCCGTCTTCTTACCACTCCCTCTCAATTCTCCAATTCTCTCTCTCTCTCTCTCTCTCTCTCTCTCTCTCTCTCTCACACACACACACACACACACACACACACTCCCTTTGCTATTGCTCAGATTTTTCATGTCTATGGATGGCTACGTGGGATTGGATAAGAAGGCTTATTCCTGGTAACGACTGGTTTTCCTTTTCTTAGCAGCCATCAGTCATCTGTACCTCTTCATTTAGGGGAAGTATCTTGTGAGATTTGTTCGTCTACTGGTGGCATGTCACGTTGTCCTTATACAGAGCTTGTTTGGGCAGCCATATTCCCGAGGTTTCATGAGTGCATATTGCTGCCATATATTAAAGACACTATCCCATAGCACATGTCCTAGTCCTCTGGTCCTTATAATCTTTCTGTATCCTTTTCTGAAACTTACTCTGAGCCTTAAGTGTAGGGGTTCTGTTGGAGATGTATCAGTGGGGGCTGGGCAGTGAACAGTCAGATAGTCTCTGAGTTTTGACCAATTACTAATTTCTCTGATTGTTTGCTGTAAAAAGACTATTCTTAGATGAGGAGGAGAGCTTCATTTATCCTTGGCTATTAGGATAGGTATTAAGAATGCAGATGATAGCTCAGTACCCCATATTTTAATAGGGTTATTTGGCTCTCTGGAGGCTAACTTCTTGAGTTCGTTATATATATTGGATATTAGCCCTCTGTCGGATGTAGGCTTGGTAAAGATCTTTTCCCAGTTTTTTTTTTAAAGATTTATTTATTTATTATATGTAAGTACACTGTAGCTGTCTTCAGACACCCCAGAAGAGGGCATAATGAGTTACAGATGGTTGTGAGCCATCATGTGGTTGCTGGGATTTGAACTCAGGACCTTCAGAAGAGCAGTCAGTGCTCTTCTTTTCCCAGTTTGTTGGTTGCCGCTTTGTTCTTTTGACAGTGTCCTTTGCCTTACAGAAACTGGACTCACCTGAAGAATATCTAATGGCTGAGAAGCACCTAAAGAAATGTTCAACATCCTTAGTCATTAAGAAAATGCAAATCAAAACAACCCTGAGATTCCACCTCACACCAGTCAGAATGGCTAAGATCAAAAACACAGGAGACAGCAGTTGTTGGTGAGGATGTGGAGAAAGAGGAACACTCCTCCACTGCTGGCGGGATTGCAAGCTGGTACAACCACTCTGGAAAGCAGTCTGGAGGTTCCTCAAAAAACTGGGCATGACACTCCCGGAGGATCTGGCTATACCACTCCTGGGCATATACCCAGAGCCTTTACCTGCATGCAATAAGGAAACATGCTCCACTATGTTCATAGCAGCCTTATTTATAATAGCCAGAAACTGGAAAGAACCCAGATGTCCCTCAATGGAGGAATGGATTCAGAAGATGTGGTATATCTACACAATGGAATACTACTCTGCAATTAAAAACAATAAATTCACGAAATTACTAGACAAATGGTCAGAACTAGAAAATATCATCCTTAGTGAGGTAACCCAATCACAAAAGAACACACATGGTTTGCAGTCACTGATAAGGGGATATTAACCTAGAATCTCGGAATACCCAAGACACAATTCACATATCAATAGATTTCCAAGAAGATGGAAGGAGAGACCCCTGGTCCTGGAAAGACTGGATGTAGGGGAATGCCAGGACAGAGAAGCAAGAGGGGGTTGAATGGGGAACAGAGGGAGGGAAGGGGGCTTACAGAACTTTCGGGGAGGGAGGAAATGGGAAAGGGGAAATCATTTGGAATGTAATTAAAAAAACTTAGAAAATAAAAAAAAAGAATACAGATAATAATTACTTTGACTTAGGAAAGTAGAAGTAGGAGGTTCTTCACTAGGGCCCATGATTTCATCAGTCACAGTAGTTGGCTAGGTTAACAATATCAGGCAAGAATTCCCTGCTATTGGTTGGACATTAAGTCTAATTAGGTAGCTAATAGTTACCTTAGGGATAAGTGCTATTGGTTCATCTTGCCATGCTGGTCACTGTTGTGGTTTGTAGCTTTACAGGCGAATAAAAAGTCACTTTTTTTAGATTTATTTATTTTATATTATGTGTATGGGTATTTTGCTTGCATGCACAGGTATGTGCACACCTGAATAGGGTTTAATTTCTCGTCTGCTCTAGTAGCATGCATGGAGTCTTAGGGTGTTAATGAGAGCTAGTCCTAAGGAAGGATTCCAGTTAGTCTAGTTAGGATTTGTAGTTAGGTCTGAAATGGATGTCGTCTTCAGAAATGAGGCTTATACTTAAGTTCTGGTAGAAGCCAAAGTCAGTAGCTTGCATTGCTTTGGGAAATTCTTGAGCTTTTCCTTACTAATAACTCAAAGGGAGACTGTGTATACTTGGCAATGATGGTTTTGTTTTATAGTTGCTCCTAGAGGGAGCATTCTTACCACAAGTGGTATTACACCAGGTACGTTATGTGTACATGCATACATACACACTTGTATGCATTATATTAGTATTTTTAATTAAAAGTAAAATAATGTTTCCCTATCATCTTACTCATTATCTTTAATATTTTTATCCCTCCTCCCTCCTTTCCTTCATGTTGATTATTTCTTAATATTTCCTAATAACCAACACAAAAGACAACACTTTAAACATTTGTTTATTATGGTTTTGTTAGTTACTGCCTATTAATGTAATTTCCCTCTATTCCTATATCCGTATTTCTTTCATATATACATTTCATAATATATATACATATGTATATTAATACTATAGTTCTCCATGTGTTTATTGAGGACTTTTGCTGCATCTGCATCTGTTAGATAACAGTTTTTGGTTTTGTTTCTTTGTAAGTAAAATCATATAGTTCTTCTAGAGTACAATTATCTTTCTCTGAAAAGATTTCAATTTTATTCCACATTGTTAGATTTCAATGGTCCAATATTTCATTGAGAATTTTTTAATTTTAATTTGAAATTGAAATTGCCTTAGGTTTTTCTCACATGTTTAAGGTGTGCTAAAATAATATTGATCAAAAATTTACCTTTAAATAACTCATTAAAATTTATACTGATGAGAGAAGTTGGTCTATATGATAAGAAAAACAAACCTCAGATACACTGATGACTAGATTCTTGTTTTATAAAGATACAATTTCAAGTTTCAAAACATCTTTGTCTTTGAATTACCCAAGTACTGTTTTGAAAAGCTAAGATAATGGTGATCATGGGTAAAAGTATTAGTACAAGTGTTGATGGCAAACCCAAGTGACCATCAAATAACTAGTAAATGGCCCAGTCGAGCAGTCTCTGAATTATGGACAGGAATCACTAGATTTGGTGCCCTGCATTTATGTGTGAACTTGACAAAACCTAAATAACATGGCAAGAGGGTCTGAGTGAGGCTTGTCTATCTAGATCAGGTTGACCTGCATATGTCTGTGGGAAACTATCTTAATTACATTGACTGATATTGGAAGGCTCATCCCACTGTGAACAGCACTATTCCCTGAGTTTAGACTCTCAATAAGAGTACAGGAAGCTAGCTGAGTACTAAAACATGCACACATTCATATCTCTCTATTGTGGATGGGATGTGCCGAGGTATTTTACATTCCAACTACTCTCCAATTCCTGCTGTGAGCTATTAATAAATTTTAAGGCAATCAACCCATCCTCCCCTAAGTTTGATCAGTGTATTTTATCACAGTAACAAAGATGGAAGCAGAGGATGTATTGTTGAAATGTAACATTAAGTATTATTCCCTATACCCCAATCCAAAACTGGATTAGAATCTCATGCCTGAGCTTAAATTTTCATTTGTGAAAATGCGGGAAACAGAACAATTTTCCAAGCTGGAGTGTTTGAATAGACTATCACCTGGATTTACATATTATCAAACTGTTCCTGACTTGACCAGGAATAACTTTAAGATTATATCTGTAGGGATGATACACACTGCTTAAATTTTGGGTAGGAAAAGAGGAATGTGGGGTACGTTCCTTCTGTGCTCTAGAGGAATGTGGGGTATGCTCTTTATGTGCTATAAAGCAAGCTTCATATTCTTTCTGATTTGTGTTTCACTTTAGAAACAGCTTTTGTTCAAACATCTTAAGATAGTAACATTTGCACTAATTCTTTGACTTAATTTTTATTAGAGATATTTTTTATGCAATTGTAGTAATGTTTCCTTCATAATGTGTTCATTTTTATTTATGTGTATGAGTATGAGCCTGTGTGAGTTTCTGTGTACTATGTGCATGCCAGAGCCTACAGAGGACAGAAATGGGTGCCAGATCAGTGAAACTGGAGTGACAGGTAGCCACCTGAGTCACTGTCTGGGTGCTGGGAACAAAACCTAGGTCCTTTACCAGAGGATGAACACTCTTAACCTCTGAGCCACATCTTTAGCCACTAAAGTTACAAAAATTTTTGTAACCTCACTTGACTATGTATCTGAACTCTATATAAACTATGTATGCATATATAATGTATATGTATGCATATGCATAATGAATGAGTGTGATTATAAGCAAGTACCCTTTAGTCCAGTTCCTGAGGAGAGAGGCATAGATCCCACTATGTTAGAAGAGTTAGAAGTGGTTTCCAGCAGTTCAACCTGGATTCTGAGAACAGAACTCAGGTCCTCTATAGGATAGTTCATGTTTTAACAGATGAACCATCTCTTAAATTGTTTGCCAGTAAAGACACTGTCAAAAAGACAAAGCAGCAGCCAACTAACTGGGAAATGATCTTTACCAACCTTACATCCGACAGAGGGCTAATATCCAATATATACAAAGAACTCAAGAAGTTAAACTCCAGAGAGGCAAGTAACCCTATTAAAAAATGGGGTACAGAGCTCAACAAAGAGTTCTCACCTGAAGAATATCTAATGGTTGAGAAGCACCTAAAGAGATGTTCATCATCCTTAGTCATTAGGGAAATGCAAATCAAAACAACCCTGAGATTCCATCTCACACCAGTCAGGATGGCTAAGATCAAAAATACAGGAGACAGCAGTTGTTGGCGAGGATGTGGAGAAAGAGGAACACTCCTCCACTGCTGGTGGGATTGCAAGCTGGTACAACCACTCTGGAAAGCAGTCTGGCGGTTCCTCAGAAAACTGGGCATGACACTCCCGAAGGATCCGGCTATACCACTCCTGGGCATATACCCAGAGGCTTTACCAGCATGCAATAAGGACACATGCTCCACTATGCTCATAGCAGCCTTATTTATAATAGCCAGAAGCTGGAAAGAACCCAGATGTCCCTCAACGGAGGAATGGATTCAGAAGATGTGGTATATCTACACAATGGAATACTACTCTGCAATTAGAAACAATGAATTCACGAAATTCCTAGGCAAATGGTCAGATCTTGAAAATATCATCCTTAGTGAGGTAACCCAATCACAAAAGAACACACATGGTATGCAGTCACTGATAAGGGGATACTAACCCAGAATCTTGGAATACCCTAGACACAATTCGCATATCAATAGATTTCTAAGAAGATGGAAGGAGAGACCCCTGGTCCTGGAAAGACTGGATGTAGGGGAACGCCAGGACAGAGAAAGGAGAGGGGGTTGAATGGAGAAAAGAGGGAGGGAAGGGGGCTTATGGGACTTTCGGGGAGGGAGGAAACGGGAAAGGGGAAATTATTTGGAATGTAAATTAAAAAAAAAGTAAAATAAAAAAAATAAAAAAAAGAATGTGGAGAAGTGGAAACAGCAACTGGAATCTCAGGCCAGAGAAACTCCAATAATTTACTTACTAACTGTTAACTACTTGCAAAATACTATTGTAGGTCTTGCAATTAGAGCAATAAACAGAATAAAGTCCTTACCTAAAAAAAAAAAAAAAATTATTTGCCAGTAAGACACCATTTAATATGTTAATGTTAACCTAATTTAATGTTCGGTGACTAATTTAAAATTTCATTTAAATGTGAACCAAATTATCTGTAGTTATGTAGTCAGTTTTACAGAATGTTTAGTTGTATTTCAACATATACCTAAGAATGAGTGATGGAATACAACATGTTTTGGAACATTCAGACATTTCATTTGAAGGTCATATTAGAATAAGCATCTCTCTTGAAATACGGTTTACTTCTCTGTGATCAAACACAGTTCCCATTTTAAGTCTCATCAGCTTGTTTTCACCCACCATGTCCTCGATAATAAACAATCCGAACAATTATGTTTTCCTGTTTATGGAAAGTATAAAATGGGATAGTGTTTCCAATCTTTCATGGTCAACTATTTGTACTTTTGCCTATATGATTCTTTCACTGTATTCTGTTCTCATTTAGATTTATTATCATTGGTAATATATCTATGATTATTTCTGCCTTACTTTGAGCTAAAAATTGTCCTTTATGTTTTCCTGTTTATGGAAAGTATGAAATAGGATAGTGTTTCCAGTTTTCATGGTCAACTATTTGTATTTTTACCTATATGATTCTTTCACTGTATTCTGTTCTCATTTAGATTTATTGTCATTGGTAATATATTGATGATTATTTCTGCCTTACTTTAAGCTAAAAATTGTCCTTTCTTTTCTAGTTGTTCCTGATATCTTTATTGTCTGCTTTTGAATTAACTGAATATGTTTGCATACTACAAATTTTCCTTTTTCTCACAAAGATTCCACTAGGAAATTCTTAGAGCTGATACACGTTTCAGCAAAGTGACACACCTTCCCCCAACATTCAGAGACCTTTCTGGAAAAGGATGCAGAAAGATTATGATAGCAAGAGGCTGAGGAGGACCATACCAAAACAACATGTTCAAAATATGACAGAACCCCTGCATTTATAATACCCTCAGCAACTGTGACTGCTTGCACAACAAAAAGCTAGCATGGTTGGAGAGCATTCTAAGTCCACTGTAGTAACTCTTATACTGTAATACTCTAAGTTATAAGAAGGTAAGTGAAGTAAAATGCAGGTAGCATCTTAGTTCATTTTCTAATTTCAATGAAACATTCTACCATGACACAAGATTTTGTAACTTCAAAAGCATCAGTGAGCTGTTAAATTCAGAATGGGAAGATTTATTCAACTGCTTCATGCAGCTTGAAACCCAAGATAACATGAACAATTGTTAACTTCAGAATATTCTATTCCATTTTCATTGTTTTTGCATTAAAATTATACATGCACATGCATTGACTATGGCTGTCCATTTCTAGGAATTTGGGTATTCTTGTTGAAAAAAAAGCAGCCTATTTTAAGATTTTATTTTACATATTTTATTTTTATTTTGAGGGGAATCAAAATATCTACACCATGAACTTAAATTCTTATGGCTGCCAGAACTGACAGAGAATTACCAATGCAGAGCCAAGTTCACTCAAGACTGTCTACGGCACTCTTATAGCTAAAGACAAACCAAAATATTGACAAGCTCTTCACAAAACAGCATGTATAACTTGTAGCTGAAAGAAGCCTGATGTAAGAAAGAATCCAGATGGTGGTATAATCATAGGCTGGGTCTACAAGATGCCAAACAATTCATTCAGAAGTGAAAATCTCAGTACATCAGTGGGTGGGTGTATACATGCCACCAAGTAACAGGCTTGGCTGATTTCGCCAAATTGATAGAGACTTTGACTCCACTCAAGCAGATGTTTCTCCATGATGTATACTTGAGATTATTTGTCAAATCTATAACTCAAATGAGTTCTATAAACAATGAAGTCCTTCCCTGTCAAAAGAACCCAAAGCATTAGACAAAATCTGTATAATTTTTAATTCCTCTTTGAGCATAGTTTAATGAATGCAATTGGCTAAAGATTCAGTAAACTTAACAAGAAATACAATATCCTAGCTTATATGCATACCTTTAATACTTTATTAACTGTCTATCATTAAAATTCACTTTAAATTGTCTAGAATCTGCAATGATAGCTGTTGATTTTTGCTCCAAAAAGTTCATCAATTCAAGTTTCCTCCTCAAATGGAGGTACTATGGAGAGGTGATTGAGACCTGAAGATTCTAACCACAATTTTGGGAAAGACAAATACATGAAAATATGTGAAAAACTCCCAGGATATGCACTGGAAAGTTGTTTATGTGCATATCATGATAAATGAAGCATTGATGGTCATGAGGAAGAAAACCCAGGAACCATTATGACTATTTAATTTGTTTACTTACTACTACTGTTTGTTTTTTTTTTTGAGGGGAGGGGAATGTTTGTGAAAGACTATCTAGGGCACGGACAATGCAATGTGTCCTTCCTCAGTGTGATGAGTACCTAAAGGAGGTGCTTTGAAATCATGTGGGGACAGTCCTTCCTTTTTACTTTTCCCAGAACATTTTTATGGTTCTCATAAATTTACAGTAAATAAATGTTTTTGTTGATTAATTACAGATGTCAACTTCATCTTGCACAAATTCCCACCTTTCATGATACAAACACCCATTACGGAGAGCACATATCCCCTTAAGAATGGTTAGACAATTTTTACAGAAAAGAAGAATGTCTTTCAGAAGTAGAGTATATGAACATCCATCACTCTTTTCTGTTAATATCTAGCTTATCTTATTTAGTAATCCTTCAAGATTGGTCATATTTTTTCCTCCACCAAAGAATTGAAATCCAAATGATTTTAAACTTTTGGCCAGAAAAATATCTCTTACATATCATGAAAAATTTGCCTACACTGATACATATAAACAAATGAAGAATTGAGTTAATTGGCCTTAAATCCCAACATAATAAAAAAAAACCAGAATGCCTTAGCATCTATTACAAAACTGAAGATGGCGTGTTTGCTTTCACTGGTACACTTTTTCTGTATTTTACTGTGGTCCTTTATTTGTATAATTGCTTTGATTTACTACTTTATATCCTTGCTAGATAATTAGTTAATAACTTGTATTACTAGCCTACTCTGTGTCAGAATTCAAAGTGTATGAGTAAGAATCCTGTTTAACTTTCAAACTTGTAAAGGTGCCAAATCATTACATGTGCACAGAGCCTGCTCAGGTTCTGACTCATTATTATTACTTGTATTTGTGTTTAAAAATATAACCATTTGGCTTAAAACAATGTTCTAAAAATATCAAATACATTAGAGGGCCAGTGGACTAGATATGTATCCGCGAAGACACACAAAACATTTTTAAACTATGAGCAAGAGAAAGATCTGTATGACAAGAACTTCAAGTCTCGGAAGAAAGAAATCGAAGAAGATCTCAGAAAATGGAAAGATCTTCCATGGTCATGGATTGGCAGGATTAATATAGTAAAAATGCTCATCTTGCCGAAAGCAATGTACAGATTCTATTCAATCCCCATCAAAACTCTTCAATCAATTCTTCATAGAGTTAGAAAGAGCAATTTGAAAATTCATCTGGAATAACAAAAACCCCAGGATAGCAAAAACTCTTCTCAACAATAAAAGAACTTCTGGCAAATCACCATGCCTTACCTCAAGCTGTACTACATAGCAATAATGATAAAAACTGCATGGTATTGGTACAGTGACTGGCAGGTAGATAAATGGAATAGAATTGAAGACACATATACCTATGGTCACTTCATCTTTGACCAAGGAGCTAAAACTATCCAGTAGAAAAAAGACAGCACTTTCAACAAATGGTGCTGGTTCAACTGGCAGCATGTAGAAGAATTCAAATTGATATATTCTTATCTCCTTGTACAAAGCTCACATCCAAGTGGACCAAGGACCTCCCCAAAAAAACAGGTACACTGAAACTAATAGAAAAGAAAGTGGGGAAGAGCCTTAAGCACATGGGCACAGGGGAAAATTTCCTGAACAGAAAACCAATAGTTTATGCTCTAAGATCAAGAACTGACAAATGATACCTCATAAAATTGCAAAGATTCTGTAAGGCAAAGGACACTGTCAATAGCACAAAATGGCAACCACAGATTAGGAAAAGATCTTTACCAACCCTACATCTGATAGACGGTTAATATCCAAAATATATAAAGACCTCAACAAGTTAGACTCCAGAGAAACAAATAACCCTATTAAAAATGGCATACAGAGCTAAACAAAGAATTCTCAGCTGAGGAATACTGAATGGCTGAGAAGTACCTAAAGAAATGTTCAAAATCCTTAGTCATCAGGGAAATACAAATCAAAATAACCCTGAGATTCCACATCACACCGGTCAGAATGGCTAAGATCAAAAACTCAGGTGACAGCAGGTGCTAGAGAGAATGTGGAGAAAGAGGAACACTCCTCCACTGCTGGTGGGATTGAAAGCTTATACAACTACTCTGGAAATCATTTGGTGGTTCCTCAGAAAATTGGACCCAGTTATTCCACTACTGGGCATATACCCAGAAGATGCTCCAACATGTAATAAGGAAACATGCTCCACTATTTATAATAGCCAGAACCTGGAAAGAACCCATATGTCCCTTAACAGAGGAATGGATACACAAAATGTGGTACATTTACACAATGGGGTACTACTCAGCTATTAAAAACAATGAATTCATGAAATTCTTAGGCAAATGGATGGAACTAGAAAATATCATCCTGAGTGAGGAAACCCAAGCTGAAGGGGTTTGCAGTCCCATAGGAGGAACAACAATATGAACCAACCAGTACCCCCCCCCCGAGCTCCCAGGAACTAAACCACCAACCATAGAGTACACATGAAGGGACCCACTATTCTAGCCGCACATGTAGCAGAGGATTGTCTTGTTGGACATCAGTGAGAGGAGCGGCCCTTGGTCCTGTGAAAGCTCAATGCCCCAGTGTAAGGGAATACCAGGACAGGGAAGCAGAAGTGGGTGGGTTGGTGAGCAGGGTGAGGGCAGATGGGATAGTG